>CM038679.1:296622336-296839193 GCA_021605205.1 Aegilops longissima | reverse complement strand
TCTAATAATATGTACACATGGGTATCTATTATTAGACCGTAATATTAGGTATAATACACACCAACTATAATATCACAGTCTAATAACATGTACACGTGTGTATCTCAGGTACATGTTGTAACGCCCCCGATGCGGCTATATCTCCCACGTGTCGAGGCACGACTTAGAGGCATAACCGCATTGAAAGCAATGTCGCAAGTGAGGTAATCTTCACACAACCCATGTAATAATTAAGGGAAAGATACATAGTTGGCTTACAATCGCCACGTCACACAGTACATAAATTAAACATACATCATTCAGAGTACACTCAAGGTCCGACTACGGAACCAAAATGAAAGAAGATACCCCACATGCTAACACAGATCCCCGAATCGTCCCAACTGGGCACCACTACTGATCATCTGGAAACGACACATAGTAACGACCACGTTCCTCGTCGAACTCCCACTTGAGCTCGGTGGAATCATCTGCACCGCCTCATCGGAACTGCAACTGTTTGAAGTATCTGTGAGTCACGGGACTCAGCAATCTCACACCCGCGAGATCAAGACTATTTAAGCTAATAGGAAGGACAGAGTGGTAAAGTGGAGCTGCAGCAAGCGACTAGCATATATGGTGGCTACATCGCAAAAGAGAGCGAGAAGAGAAGCAAAGCACGGTCGTGAAACTAGTAGTGATCAATAAGTGATCCCGAACTACTTACGTCGACATAACTCCAACACCGTGTTCACTTCCGGCTCCGCCGAAAGAGACCATCACGGTTACACACGCGTTGATGTGTATTTTATTTGAGGTCAACTTTGGGTTATCTACAACCGACATTAACAAATTCCCATCTGCCTCATAACCGCGGGCACGGCTTTGAAAGATATTACCTGCAGGGTGTCCCAACTTAGCCCATTATAAGCTCTCACGGTCAACGAAGGGTTATTCCTTCTACCGGAAGACCCGATCAATCTCGGAATCCCGGACTACAAGACATTTCGACAAAGAATAAAACAAGACCAGCAAGACCACCCGATTGTGCCGACAAATCCCGATAGGAGCTGCACATATCTCGTTCTCGTGGCACACCGGATAAGCGAAGCGTCTGAGAACCGACGTAATCCATGTTGCCAAGGAATGGTCCCATACGGTGCTCTAGTTTGGACCAACGTCAAGGAACACCGCCCGGGGTTTAAAATAAGATGACCCTCGGGCTCGCGAAAACCGGGGAAAAAGGCTTAGGTGGCAAATGGTAAAACCAATGTTGGGCCTTGCCGAGGAGTCTTATTCAAAGCGAACTGTCAAGGGGTCCCATAAATCACCCAACCGTAAGGAACGCAAAATCAAGGAACATAACACCGTATGACGGAAACTAGGGTGGCAAGAGTGGAACAAAACACTGGGCATAAGGCCGAGCCTTCCACCCTTTACCAAGTATATAGATGTGTTAAATTATAGCAGATATATATATATTGTGATATCCCCAACAAGTAAACATGTTCCAAAAGGAACAACATCTCCATGTTCCAACAAGGAACAAACTTCAGCTTCACCGCAACTAACAACGCTATAAGAGGGCTGAGCGAAGCGGTAACATAGCCAATCAACGGTTTGCTAGGAAAGGATGGTTAGAGCTGACATGGCAATATATGTGGCATGATATAGCAAGTGGTAGGCATCGCAGCATAGGCATAGCAAAAGAGCGAGCAACTAGCATAGCAAAGATAGAAGTGATTTCGAGGGTATGATCATCTTGCCTGCAATGTTCTCGAGTTGTCGAAAGCTTGATCCTCAAAACGTTCTCAACAGGTTCCTCGCTCACGCACTCGCCTCCGGCTCTACCCAAAGCACCAACACAAACAAGGAGCCACAATAAATCACGGTGCAATGCACAATCAACATGATGCAACATGACATGATATGCGGATGTGATATGCAAAGCGTATAAGGCGCTCCGGAAGGTAAATGAAAGACTAGGCATCATCTTGGCAAACCAAGCATGCCATCGAAAGATGAGATGATTTCGTTAGAAATCGATATAGAGATCACCGGAAACGGATGCACGGGTTGGATATGACGGCAAAACAAGAATGGTGAGAAAACCTACATAACAGCATGATGCACAAAACCATGCACGTGCAAAACTACCTCATAGCTCAAGTTAAATAAATATGCACACGAAAGACAACACCTAAACATGATGCAAAAAGACATGAACGTAAACTTGCCCAAAAGCAGAAACTAATGCCACCACTGAGTTGGTGGGATTTTTCACCCAAAAACATATATAATATGTTAGGGTTGCAGAGAAAATCATCCCAAAAGCAACACGTTAAAACCTGCCTAAAAGGAAGTTGATGAATTGGCAATTTCCAGATTTGGAAATGTCCAGAATTGGACTTGCCTAAAACAGAAATGAGACAATGCTGGAAATGGAACCATGGGGGTAAAAGAAAAAAATATGCATATGGGGGAAGCGCTGAGAGGATGACAGGCTGGGCCTACTGTCATAGAGACAGGGGTGAAAATGGGTTTTAAAAGGGGGAAAGAAAACAGCCTCAGGGGGATTCGAACCCGGGTCTCCCCGGTGGAATCCTGCCCCTGCTACCACTGGGCTGGTGCGGCGGCGACTGACAGAGGAAGGGCCTCGGCCCTCTACTACTACTGCTGCAGAGTAAACGCACCGGAGGAAAAAAACGAAAGCAGAGATAAAAAGGGGGGAGTGGCGCGCCTGGGGTTCGAACCCAGGTCGCCGCGGTGAGAGAGCGGGGGGTCAACCAGCTCGGCTAGGGAAGGGGAGTCGGTAGATCCAGGACGCTAGCGTACTTGACCAAAACTGCCAGGCCGGACCCAAAACAGAAACGGGACGCCGACGATGCCGGCGAGGCAACTGCGCCTACGGTGGCCTGTTCCCTTGGACACGACGGCCACGCATGAGGGGGCACCACGGGATCTTGAGGGGGCAAGCCCGAGCGGGGCTAGCGGCATACATGCGCGGTTGCACTACTCTGAAACTCCAAAACTAACAACCACGCCGGAGCACGCCGGGCGCGACACGAACAAGGACCGGACCCTACGCTATGGTGAACTAACGGCGACAGGGAGGAGCAGGGAGGAAATAGGGTATACCTCCTTACCCTAGGACAAGAAAACGGCGACGGAGACGGGCTGACGGCGAGGAGGTCGGGCGCTGAACTTCGCCGGGAATCCTGACCGAGAAGAAGACCGAACAGGGGCGTCGACGAACTTGGCGATCCGGGCCCCCGTAGATGACGTCGTGGTCGTAGACGACGACGAGGAAGAAGATGGACAAGGTACGCAGGGTCGGGGTGGCCGGAGAGCACGCCGGCGACGAGGCGCGCTCCCAGATGCGCTCGGGACCGAGCGGGGCGGCGAATCGGGTGGTTTTCTTACCTGGCGGCGGCGGCGAGAGGGAGAGGGGAACCCTAGGGTTCGGTTTGACCACGCGAGAGGGGATAAGTAGGGCTAGGGCGACGGGGCGAGCTCACGCTCCCCGTGCTCGGGTCCCCATGGCGCCGGCGAGAGGAAAGGGAAAGGTGGGTGAGAAGGAGAGCTGCCGCTGCCAAGCGGGACCGGCGCTGCGTGGGCGGGATCCAGTGGGGTAGATGCGGCTGGGGTGCTTGAAGGCAGGAGGAGAGGCGAGCGGGCTGGCGCGCCTGCTCCCTGGGCTGCGGGGCTGAGGGAAAGTTGGGCCGGCTCGGGAAGGCCGGAGCCTAGGTAGAGAGGGGCTAGCTGGGCTGCCCTGCTGCTGTTGCCTCCTTTCCTTTCTCCTTTTAAAATAAAAGGAAGAGAAAAGAAAGCACAGGAGAAAATTAAATGATTTTGAGTGAAAGGAAAATATTCCCACACTCCTGAATTCTCCCCAATTTAAATAAATTGTAATGGACATTTTAAAGGTAGAAAAATAATGCAAGTTTGGAAATGCTTCAAACTTGTGCCATTTTTGAACCTGACCATAACAACTTCAAATGAGGAGATATTTGGCGAGAGAGTTTTAGTGCAAAGAGCATGATTTTAGGAGAAGATGAACATTAAATGAGAGAGGGAATTATATGGCATTTGAAAAGAAAGAAGTAGAGGGAAGGAGGGATGGTAATGCAAGATGAGAAAGAAACATGCAACCACATGACATGCAAGGGAAAACCACAACCACATGATAAGAAGGGAAAGCAATAAGACAAGAGGCACAAATGCAATATGACAAAAAGGAGCAAAACAAGAAAAGAGAAAAACCCAACATAACCAAACAAAAGAGGCCAAGCATGACAAGAACCCACAAGAATTGGATGAGGTCAAATTGATATATTGCCCAAAAAAGGGAAGTTTACATCCAGGGTGTTACAACACTCCACCACTACAAGAGGATCTCGTCCCGAGATCTAGGACTGAAAGAACTCCGGATACTCAGAACGGAGGTGATCCTCACGCTCCCAGGTAGCTTCTCGGTCGGAATGGTGTGACCACTTCACTTTCAGGAATTTGATTGACTTGTTGCGAGTCTTGCGCTCGGTTTCTTCAAGAATAGCAACGGGGTGCTCATGGTAAGAGAGATCTTCTTGAAGGTCAATCTCTTCGAAGTTGATAGTGCGTTCAGAGTCTTGAAGCACTTGCGAAGCTGTGACACGTGAAACACATCGTGCACGCTTTGCAAAGTTGGATGGAAGCTCAAGTTGATAGGCGAGATCGCCTCTTTTCCCAATGATCTTGAAAGGACCCACGTATCTAGGGGCAAGCTTCCCTTTGATACCGGGCGGCGAGTACTTTTCATTGAGAGACGCGAGGTAGACATGGTCTCCGATTTCAAAAGCCACATCACGGTGCTTATCATCATAATAGCTCTTTTAGGCGCGATTATGCGACTTTGAGATTCTCACGAATGACCTTGCACATTTCTTCCGCTTCGTGATTAAGTCATTGCCAAGAAGTTGGCGTTCACCGCCTCTGCACCAATTGAGAGGAGTACGGCACTTTCGCCATAGAGAATTTCAAATGGGGCCTTGCCCAACTCGCTGGAAGCTGTTGTTGTAAGAGAACTCGGCATATGGAAGACAATCTTCCCACTTCATACCGAAGGAAATGACACAGCCCCGAGCATATCTTCAAGAATTTGATTTACTCGCCGACTTGGCCACTTGTTTGAGGATGGAAAGCTGTGCTGAAACGAATGTTGGTGCCCATGGCCTTCAAAAGACTCCCAAAACTTGGAGGTAAAGATGCTGCCACGGTCTCAAGAGATCACTTGAGGAATGCCGTGCAAGGAGACAATTTCGAGGTGTATAGCTCGCCAACCGAGCTGCAGTGATGGATTCTTTGATAGGAAGAAAATGAGCCACTTTAGTAAGCTTGTCAATGACAACGAAGATAGCATCATTTCCACGCTTGGACTTTGGAAAGCCAGTCACGAAGTCCATTTCAATATGATCAAACTTCCATTCCGGAATAGCAAGAGGTTGAAGGAGACCAGCTGGTCTTTGGTGTTCTGCTTTCACTCTTCTGCAGACATCACACTCATTCACGAATTGAGCAATTTCTCGCTTCATTCGAGTCCACCAATATGACTGCTTGAGATCATGGTACATCTTCGTACTTCCAGGATGAATGGATAGAAGCGAATTGTGAGCCTCGTTCATAATGACTTTTCTCAGATCACCCTTAGGAACCACAATCCGTCCTCAAAGAACAGAGTGTCTTTGTCATCAACGCGAAGCACTTGTACTTGAAATGCCCTTGTCGATACCACGCTTTCACTTTCTTCACCATGGTATCCGAAGTTGAGCCTCACGAATCTGATCTTCCAAAGTAGGAGAGACTATGAGGTTGGCAAGAAAGCCTTGAGGAACAACTTGAAGATTCAGCTTATGGAAAGATTCACGAGATCCGCTGAAAGGGCTTGAGGATTAGACTGTTGCAGTAAGCTTTCCTGCTCAAAGCGTCTGCAATGACATTGGCTTTTCCCGGAGTATACTCAATACTTGGGTTGTACTCTTGAATCATTTCGACCCATCGAGTCTGCCTGAGGTTGAGGTTGGGCTGAGTGAAGATGTACTTGAGACTCTTGTGATCAGTGAAGATGTCCACTTTCCTTCCCAGCAAGAGATGTCTCCACGCAATCAATGCATGGACAACTACCGCCAACTCAAGATCGTGAGTGGGGTAGTTCTTCTCGTTGGGCTTCAACTGGCGAGATGTATAAGCCACAACTCTCTTCTCTTGCATTAACACAGCACCGAGACCTTGAAGAGAAGCATCACAGAAAACTTCATAAGGCTTGGATTCATCAGAGGAGTCGAGCAGGGAGCTGTGACGAGTTTCTCTTTGAGGGTATTGAAAGCAACGTCACACTCGGGAGACCAGACATACTTCACATGCTTCTGGAGGAGGTTGGAAAGAGGCTTTGCAATCTTGGAGAAGTTCTCAACGAACCTTCGGCAATAGCTTGCAAGACCAAGAAAGCTGCGGAGCTGCTTGACATTCTGAGGAGGTTCCCAATTCACAATTGCGGACACCTTCTCGGGATCAACAGCGATGCCCTTGGCAGAGATGATATGACCAAGATAAAGCACTTCATCAAGCCAGAATTCACATTTGGAGAACTTAGCATAGAATTGGTACTCTCTGAGCTTGTCTAGCACCAATCGCAAATGTTTGGCATGATCTTTCTTATTCTTGGAGAAGACCAAGATATCATCAAGATAGACCAAGACGAATTCATTGGTGTAGGGGTTGAATATGAAGTTCATCATCCGAGAGAAAGTTGGAGGAGCATTGACGAGGCCGAAAGACATGACAGTATATTCATAAGAACCAAAGCTTGTTCTGAATGCTGTCTTGGGAATATCTTGTTCACGAATGCGAATCTGATGATACCCCATACGAAGGTCAAGCTTAGAGAACACCGTAGCACCTTTGAGTTGCTCGAAAAGCTCATTGATGTTGGGAAGTGGATACTTGTTCTTGATTGTCTTCTTATTCAATGGACGGTAATCGACGCAAAGTCGGTCCGTGCCATCCTTCTTCCGGACAAAAGAACACCACAACCCCAAGGAGATGAACTCGGTCCGATCAAACCCAGACGCTCTTGTTCATCGAGCTGCTTCTTCAATTCCTCAGCTCATCAGGTCCAAGCTTGTATGGACGCTTGCAAACGGGTTCATGCGGTGCTCAAGATCGATAACGAACTCAAGCGGCCGATGAGGAGGCATACCCGGAAGCTCTTCGGAAAGACATCTTGGTACTCACAAACGATCGAATCGAGAGATGGCATTCAATTCGCCCTTCTCATTGAGAGAAAACAACCAATAGTTTCATCACGAGAGGCATAGATGATCACATCATTAGAAGAGTGAGTCAATTGAATTTCCTGGCAGCACAATCAAGCTGAGCTTTGTCTTGATAAAGCCACTCCATTCCGAGAATAAGATCAATGTCCGAGTCGCCAAGAACCATTGGTTTGGAAAGAAATCTATAATCGCCCATCTTGATAGAAACATCATGAACTATTGAGTTGGCTCTCATTGACTTTGCGGAGAAATAACACCCAAAGGTTTATCCAGTAAGACCAAGAAAAATCATTCTTTGCAAAGAACGATCTCGACATGAAACAATGCGATGCACCAGTGATCAAATAAGACTTTTGCAGGAATATCATTAACTGAGAGATTACCCATGATCACATCAGAAGAATCCTCTGCTTGAGCTGCATTCATCATATTGACCTTGGCAAACTTTGGATTATGCTTGACCACTGCATTGCTGGAAGATTTCACAGGAGGAGGAGGCGGAAGACGCCTCTGGTTGAAGCACTTGTTCGCATAGTGACCCTTCTGCTGACACTTGTTGCAAGTGACCTCAGAGAGCGGACGGTGGTAAGGAGCACTTGACCTTGGAGCTTGAGAATTAGACTTGTTCTGATAGCTTGGGTTGGGTGGGTGGGAAGATCCACGGCCACCTGAGTTCTTCTGCTGGTAAGGCTGACGGAACGGAGGAGGGGGCAGATAAAACTTCTGCTGCTTGGCTGCCACTTGCGAGGACGAGGAGGACTGAACTGCATCCCTGATTCTCTTCTTAGAAGCCTCGCATTTGAGCTGTGCCGCTTCTTGCTTGAGAGCCATGTTGTAGAAATCATCATACTTATCTGGCTCAAACAGCACAAGAGGTAATTGCAGATCTTCTCTCGACCACCTCCGAATCGATAGATCATACTCCTTTCATCGTACATCTTGCTTAGCAAAACGAGCAAGCTTCTGGAACTGGATATTGTATTGATAGATGACAAGGTGCCTTGCTTGAGATTGCGGAACTCCTCACGCTTGCTCTCAACAACACTCTTCGGAATGTGATGAGCTCGGAAATCACGGCGGAACTCATCCCAGGTAATGACACGACCTCCTCTGGAATCTTTGTATTGCTGGAACCACTCAGCAGCTTGATCCTTGAGTTGAAACGATGCAAACTTGACAAAGTCCTCAGGTCTGACATTGCTACAGTCAAAGTGCTTGCAGATGTCCACTAGCCAATCATCAGCGTCTGTTGCCTCAACACAGAAACTGAAAGACTTCGGCTGATTAGCGAGGAACTGACTGAGAGTAGCAAAGTGTGGCTGATTGTTGCCTTGACCTTGATTGCCTTGATTGCCTTGCCCCTGAGTACGTTCTTGCAAGAGCTGCAAAATCATCTGAGCATTGGCATTGGTGGCTGCCATGATAGCTTGCCAGGCCTCTGGAGGCGGAGGTGGAGGTGGAGGTGGAGGATTCGACTGATCCCCATCATTGCGATCCGGATTCAGACGCGTTGGCGGAGCCATCCTGAAGAGGGTGACATCCGTTAGTCCTTTGATAGACAAAAGATAAGTAGAATCAACGGATAGAAATTGCAACATATAGTCTTCACAATAAACATTCGAACAAGAATGAACGAATGAATTCCAAAGTTAATCATCACACATCCATTAAGGAGAGAAGCCACTTATAAAAAGATATGGAAATAACATCTGACTGAGAAACAAATCGAATATCACACTTGAAAACAAAAAGGTTGGCTTCTAGAATGAGCCGGAACAAACACATGATAGAGATTTCGCTCAAAGTGTTCGTGGTGGGGCCCACACGGACACGACGATATAGCGGACGTCACGAATGACTAACAAGACGCCCCGAATCAGCATAGCCAAGGATTCTTTAAGACGCCTCGCGACCATCAGAATCGACCGTGAATGGGCGGACCACTAGACGTTGAACCCCAATCTCAAATCATACATCCGCCGGAAAGAATATCCCGTAAGCTACTAGAATTCCCACCTATAAACTCCCAAACTTTCTGGTTATGCAATCTGGTGTTGGGGATACAGGGACACAAAATATATCACCCAAACTAACAA
Source organism: Aegilops longissima (assembly GCA_021605205.1). Classification (NCBI taxonomy): domain Eukaryota; kingdom Viridiplantae; phylum Streptophyta; class Magnoliopsida; order Poales; family Poaceae; genus Aegilops; species Aegilops longissima. The sequence goes on along the minus strand of CM038679.1, from coordinate 296,829,808 downwards.
TACCTAGATCCAAATTGTATCCATCCGTCAACACATAACCAAGAAATCCTCGAAATCGTGTACCTCGACCTTCAAAAACATCCGTTATACAAGTCATGGCAATACTCCCTTTTCGCCACAAGATCGGGCTATCGGGGTTATCTCACCAACAACTGTACAAAAGAGATTTCGATGTCGGCAAAACTCGGGTATTCCAGAATCAGAACGATAAAATTGTGACGACAACACCTCGGAGCTCAACTCCCGGGACACCGCCACAACCCCTAAATGTCGAGGCACCAAGAACAATGTTCTCGCCACAAAACCATCGAACGATTCCAAGATACCCACGTGATCCTAAAAAATTTTAGTGAAATTTGAGAAGAGAAGAGTCAAAACTCTCGTCGGAGACCTCACAGAGCGATGAAGGGACCGGAAGTAAAAAGAATCCTACTCTCGATATATATAATCCTAAGACTCAAAACATTTTCCATTCTAGACTCAACAACGCCAACAAACAACAAGTAGGGGCTCCTAAGTCGGGAAGGCTCGATTACCAACTTGTAACGCCCGATGCGGCTATATCTCCCACGTCGAGGCACGACTTAGAGGCATAACCGCATTGAAAGCAATGTCGCAAGTGAGGTAATCTTCACACAACCCATGTAATAATTAAGGAAAGATACATAGTTGGCTTACAATCGCCACGTCACACAAGACATAAATTAAACATACATCATTCAGAGTACACTCAAGGTCCGACTACGGAACCAAAATGAAAGAAGATACCCACATGCTAACACAGATCCCGAATCGTCCCAACTGGGCACCACTATCGATCATCTGAAACGACACATAGTAACGACCACGCCTCCTCGTCGAACTCCCACTTGAGCTCGGTGGAATCATCTGCACCGCCTCATCGGAACCTGCAACTGTTTGGAAGTATCATGAGTCACGGGACTCAGCAATCTCACACCAGCGAGATCAAGACTATTTAAGCTAATAGGAAGGACAGAGTGGTACAGTGGAGCTGCAGCAAGCGACTAGCATATATGGTGGCTACATCGCAAAAGAGAGCGAGAAGAGAAGCGAAGCACGGTCGTGAAACTAGTAGTGATCAATAAGTGATCCCGAACTACTTACGCCGACATAACTCCAACACCGTGTTCACTTCCGGGCTCCGCCGAGAAGAGACCATCACGGTTACACACGCGTTGATGTGTATTTTATTTGAGGTCAACTTTGGGTTATCTACAACCGGACATTAACAAATTCCCATCTGCCTCATAACCGCGGGCACGGCTTTCGAAAGATATTACCCTACAGGGGTGTCCCAACTTAGCCCATTATAAGCTCTCACGGTCAACGAAGGGTTATTCCTTCTACCGGAAGACCCGATCAATCTCGAATCTCGGACTACAAGACATTTCGACAGAATAAAACAAGACCAGCAAGACCACCCGATCGTGCCGACAAATCCCGATAGGAGCTGCACATATCTCGCTCTCGTGGCACACCGGATAAGCGAAGCGTCAGAACCGACGTAATCCATGTTGCCAAGGAATGGTCCCGACGGTGCTCTAGTTTGGACCAACGCCGAAGGAGCACTGCCCGGGGTTTAAAATAAGATGACCCTCGGGCTCGCGAAACCCGGGAAAAAGGCTTAGGTGGCAAATGGTAAAACCAATGTTGGGCCTTCTTTGGAGGAGTCTTATTCAAAGCGAACTGTCAAGGGGGTCCCATAAATCACCCAACCGTGTAAGGAACGCAAAATCAAGGAACATAACACCGGTATGACGGAAACTAGGGTGGCAAGAGTGGAACAAAACACCAGGCATAAGGCCGAGCCTTCCACCCTTTACCAAGTATATAGATGTGTTAAATTATAGCAGATATATATATATTGTGATATCCCCAACAAGTAAACATGTTCCAAAAAGGAACAACATCTCCATGTTCCAACAAGGAACAAACTTCAGCTTCACCTGCAACTAACAACGCTATAAGAGGGGCTGAGCGAAGCGGTAACATAGCCAATCAACGGTTTGCTAGGAAAGGATGGTTAGAGCTGACATGGCAATATAGGTGGCATGATATAGCAAGTGGTAGGCATCGCAGCATAGGCATAGCAAAAGAGCGAGCAACTAGCATAGCAAAGATAGAAGTGATTTCGAGGGTATGATCATCTTGCCTGCAATGTTCTCAGAGTTGTCGAAAGCTTGATCCTCGAAAACGTTCTCAACAGGTTCCTCGTTCACGTACTCGTCTCCCGGCTCTACCCAAAGCACCAACACAAACAAGGAGCCACAATAAATCACGGTGCAATGCACAATCAACATGATGCAACATGACATGATATGCGGGATGTGATATGCAAAGCGATAAAGCGCCCGGAAGGTAAATGAAAGACTAGGCATCATCTTGGCAAACCAAGCATGCCATCGGAAAGATGAGATGATTTCGTTAGAAATCGATATAGAGATCACCGGAAACGGATGCACGGGTTGGATATGACGGGCAAAACAAGAATGGTGAGAAAACCTACATAACAGCATGATGCACAAAAACCATGCACGTGCAAAACTACCTCATAGCTCAAGTTAAATAAATATGCACACGAAAGACAACACCTAAACATGATGCAAAAAGACATGAACGTAAACTTGCCCAAAAGCAGAAACTAATGCCACCACTGAGTTGGTGGGATTTTTCTACCCCAAAAACATATATAATATGTTAGGGTTGCAGTAGAGAAATCATCCCAAAAGCAACACGTTAAAACCTGCCTAAAAAGGAAGTTGACAGAATTGGCAATTTCCAGATTTGGAAATGTCCAGAATTGGACTTGCCTAAAACAGAAATGAGACAATGCTGGAAATGGAACCATGGGGGTAAAAGAAAAAAATATGCATATGGGGAAGGCCGAGAGGATGACAGTGGGGCTCTTGTCATAGAGAGCAGGGGTGAAAATGGGTTTTAAAAGGGGAAAGAAAACAGCCTCGGGGATTCAACCCGGTCTCCCGGTGGAATCCTGCCCTGCTACCATCGGGCTGGTCTTGGCGGCGATCGACAGAGGAAGGGCCTCGGCCCTCTACTACTACTACTGCAGAGTAAACGCACCGGAGGAAAAAACGAAAGAGATAAAAAGGGGGAGGGCGCGCTGGGGTTCGAACCAGTGTCGCCATGGAGAGAGCGGGGTCAACCAGCTCGGCTAGGAAGGGGAGTCGGTAGATCCGGGCGCTAGCGCATTTGACCAAAACTGCCAGCCGGACCCAAAACAGAACGGGGCGCCGACGATGCCGGGCGAGGCAATGCGCCTCGGTGGCTGTTCCCTTGGACACGACGGCCACGCATGAGGGGGCACCACGGGATCTTGAGGGGGCAAGCCCGAGCGGGGCTAGCGGCATACATGCGCGGTTGCACTACTCTGAAACTCCAAAACTAACAACCACGCCGGAGCACGCCGGGCGCGACACGAACAAGGACCGGACCCTACGCTATGGTGAACTAACGGCGACAGGGAGGAGCAGGGAGGAAATAGGGTATACCTCCTTACCCTAGGACAAGAAAACGGCGACGGAGACGGGCTGACGGCGAGGAGGTCGGGCGCTGAACTTCGCCGGGAATCCTGACCGAGAAGAAGACCGAACAGGGGCGTCGACGAACTTGGCGATCCGGGCCCCCGTAGATGACGTCGTGGTCGTAGACGACGACGAGGAAGAAGATGGACAAGGTACGCAGGGTCGGGTGGCGGAGAGCACGCCGGCGACGAGGCGCCTCAGATCTTTCGGGACCGAGCGGGCGGCGAATCGGGTGGTTTTCTTACTGGCGGCGGGCGAGAGGGAGAGGGGAACCCTAGGGTTCGGTTTGACCACGCGAGAGGGGATAAGTAGGGCTAGGGCGACGGGGCGAGCTCACGCTCCCCGTGCTCGGGGTCCCCATGGCGCTGGCGAGAGGAAAGGGAAAGGTGGGTGAGAAGGAGAGCGCTGTCGCTGCCAAGCGGGACCGGCGCTGCCACGTGGGGATCCAGTGGGGTAGATGCGGCTGTGGGTCTTGTGAAGGCAGGAGGAGAGGCGGCGGGCTGGCGCGCTGCTCCACGGGCTGCGGGCTGAGGGAAAGAAAGTTGGGCCGGCTCGGGAAGGCCGGAGCCAAGGTAGAGAGGGGCTAGCTGGGCTGCCCTGCTGCTGTTGCCTCCTTTCCTTTCTCCTTTTTAAAATAAAAAGGAAGAGAAAAGAAAGCACAGGAGAAAATTAAATGATTTTGAGTGAAAGGAAAATATTCCCACACTCTGAATTCTCCCAATTTAAATAAATTGTAATGGACATTTTAAAGGTAGAAAAATAATGCAAGTTTGGAAATGCTTCAAACTTGTGCCATTTTGAACCTGACCATAACAACTTCAAATGAGGAGATATTTGGCAGAGAGTTTTAGTGCAAAGAGCATGATTTTTAGGAGAAGATGAACATTAAATGAGAGAGGGAATTATATGGCATTTGAAAAAGAAAGAAGTAGAGGGAAGGAGGGATGGTAATGCAAGATGAGAAAGAAACATGCAACCACATGACATGCAAGGGAAAACCACAACCACATGATAAGAAGGGAAAGCAATAAGACAAGAGGCACAAATGCAATATGACAAAAAGGAGCAAAACAAGAAAAGAGAAAAACCCAACATAACCAAACAAAAGAGGCCAAGCATGACAAGAACCCACAAGAATTGGATGAGGTCAAATTGATATATTGCCCAAAAAAAGGGGAAGTTTACATCCAGGGTGTTACACATGTACCACCTATTAAAAATCTTACATGTATGGGTATATACAAAGAAAATTCACATCAAGGTATATACATTACAGAGAAATAGCTTGACTATGCGCTATTTTTTGCAGGGATTTGAGTATATACCCATGTACGAGTGTTTGGAGTATTTTAACAAGACTATAGTAAAATTCTTAGTAAAATAAATCATTTATGAGGCAATCAATCTGGTGCATTTGTTTTGGAAACCAATATGCAATCAATGGTCGTGAGTACTAGTGCATGCAAGCACAAAATGGAAAGTAAATTATTTGGAAGGCACTAGTGATTACTTATATGTAGAAAATGCGTTAACGGGTTGGACCCAAACAAGGAGTCCAGGCACCTAGGTTCCCCACATAATTTACCTATATGTATGATGGATACGCCTAAAGAAAAAAAGGACGAGGAACGGAAGGATGCAGCGAAGGATGGCTCCGTCGAGAAGCAACCAAAGCGACGGCGCAGGCGCCACTCCAAATCCCACCTCGGCAAAAACAGCGATAACAGTGCAAGAGAAAATAACACCCCGATCGACTCTAGAGGAAACGACGACCACATTGACCCAACAATAGAGCAGGATGAACCAGCAAACGGAGAACATAGTACGGATCCGCTGTCCAAACACGGCGATGCCGAGGATAAAGCTCATCAACCTCCCTCCGGAGAGGAAAACAGTCCGGACGAGGATGCACACGTCATCCCGGAAAGACACTTGGAACAAGAGAACCTCCGTAGAAGGCTCATTGCCACCGCGAGGAGTCTGAAGAAGCAGAAGCAAAGGCTTAAGGCCGCGCAATATACACTCAACAGTAGATGGAACAAAGTGCTCGACACTGAAGAAAAGTATGGTGGTATCTGCCATACAAAGAGCTATCCAAAGCGCAAGCTGTTGCCTGAGTTTGATGATGAGGCTGTAGAGCCTATACAGCCGAAGAATAAAACGGCCGATCAGCCGGATCGACCACCTCGTGGCCGCGATAGGGCGGCTAACGGGGCCGCACATAAGTCGACACGTGATTTACGTGAGGACTTGCGCCAAAAATCCGGTATGACCAGGTCCATCTATGGATCTAGGAAGCGCGCTCCGGCACAAAATCAAAACCGAATACTACAACCGTCTGAACGCCACGATACATCCAAATACTGGGGTGCCGCACACCCCTTATGCTTCACAGATGAGGTACTGGATCATGAATTTCCAGAGGTATTCAAGCCCGTGAACATAGAGGCATACGACGGAACGACAAACCCTGGGGTCTAGATTGAGGACTTCATCCTCCATATCCATATGGCTCGCGGAGACGATCTCCACGCCATTAAATACCTACCCCTCAAGCTGAAAGGACCAGCTCGGCACTGGCTGAAGAGCCTCCCCGAAAATTCAAAAAGAAGTTGGGAGGAGCTTGAGGATGCTTTTAGGGCCAATTTTCAAGGGACTTATGTCCGACCTCCGAACGCAGACGATTTAAGTCACATAATTCAACAGCCCGGAGATTCAGCCCGAAAGCTTTGGAACAGATTTCTCACTAAGAAGAATCAAATCATCGACTGCCCGGACGCCGAAGCCTTAGCAGCTTTCAAACACAGCGTTCGCGGCGAATGGCTTGCCACACACCTCGGTCAAGAAAAACCAAGGACAATGGCAGCCTTAACAAGCCTCATGACCTGCTTTTGTGCGGGCGAAGATAGCTGGCTGGCTTGTAGTGGCACCAGCAACCCATGCACATCCGAAGTCAGGGACGGTAATGGAAAACCACGACGCAATAAAAGCAAGCGTCGAAATAACGAAGACAGCCCAGCCAACACGGCGGTAAACGCCGGATTCAGGGGCTCTCTACCCGGTCAGCGGAAGAAGCCTTTCAAAGGCAACAGAGATGGACCGTCCAATCTCAACAAGATACTAGACAAATTATGTCAGATTCACAGCACCTCCGACAAACCTGCGAATCACACCCACAGAGAATGCTGGGTCTTCAAGCAGGTCGGCAAGCTAAACGCCGAACACAAGGGGAAGGAGACACCAAGTGAAGACGAGGATGAGCCTCGTCAGCAAAGCACTGGGGGACAGAAAAAATTGCCACCAGAGGTCAAAATAGTGAACATGATTCACGTAGCAGAAAGAAAGGGCAAGCATGCACTCCAAGACACATGCGTCGTAGAGCCCGTCACCCCCAAATTCAACCCTTGGTCGGCCCGCCCAATCATCCTTGATTGCAGGGATCACCTGACAAGTATCCGACATGGAGGATTGGCTGCCTTGGTGCTAGACCCAATTATCGAAGGATACCATCTCACCCAAGTCCACATGGACGGCGGCTGATTTATCAGGACACAGTCCGCAAAATGGGGATAGACCCGACAAGAATTTGCCAAAGTGCTACTACCTTTAAGGGGGTAATACCAGGCCCAGAGGCCCGCTGTACGGGCTCTCTAGTACTAGAGGTTGTATTCGGTTCACCCGACAACTTCCGAAGTGAAAAGTTAACCTTCGACATCGCTCCATTCTGAAGCGGCTATCAAGCACTACTAGGAAGAACAGCTTTCGCTCGTTTTAATGCAGTACCATATTACGCTTCTCTTCATCTTAAGATGCCCGGTCCACGCGGCACCATAACAGTTAGTTGAAATATTGAGCATTCCTTACGTGCGGAAGAACGTGCGGCGGCTTTAACAGCAGAACACTAGACGGCCTCCCCAACCAGAATAAATGATCAGTCGTCAAGATCGCGAACACGGCTAGATGAGTCCGGCGCATCACTAGCTGTAACAGCCTTGATATACCCGAGATCATTTTGCTGATTATACTCCCATAGGCGGTACCAGGGGCTTCCCGCGTGTAAAAAGAACTAGTTCGGCTCAACTTTACTTACCTTGAATTTTAATGGTTTATTGAGAATAACCAATTTTTCACACGACAACTTTCACCTAAGTTCTTCTCTTTTACAGATGACAATCGTGCTACACCCTTCCAGGATACGGCACAACGGAGACACAAGCGTGCTACCTCTTCAGCACTGCGTTGGTTTTTCCTTGAAGAGGAACGGGTGATGTAGCAAAGTAGCGTAAGTATTTCCCTCAGTTTTGAGAACCAAGGTATCAATCCAGTAGGACGCTACGCGCGAGTCCCTCATACCTACACAAAACAAATAACTCCTCGCGACCAACGCGATAAGGGGTTGTCAATCCCTTCACGGTCACTTACGAGAGTGAGATCTAATAGATATGATAGGATAATAATTTTGGTATTTTTGTGATAAAGATGCAAAGTAAAATAAAAGCAAAGTAAAAAGCAAAGGAAATAACTAAGTGTTGGAAGATTAATATGATGAAGATAGACCCGGGGGGCATAGGTTTCACTAGTGGCTTCTCTCAAGAGCATAAGTATTTTACGGTGGGTGAACGAATTACTGTTGAGCAATTGACAGAATTGAGCATAGTTATGAGAATATCTAGGTATGATCATTTATATATGCATCACGTCCGAGACAAGTAGACCGACTCCTGCCTGCATCTACTACTATTGCTCCACTCATCGACTGCTATCCAGCATGCATCTAGAGTATTAAGTTCATGAAAACAGAGTAACGCCTTAAGCAAGATGACATGATGTAGAGGGATACATTCATGCAATATGATAAAAAACCCATCTTGTTATCCTCGATGACAACAATACAATACGTGCCTTGCTGCCCCTACTGTCACTGGGAAAGGACACCGCAAGATTGAACCCAAAGCTAAGCTCTTATCCTATTGCAAGAAAGATCAATCTAGTAGGCCAAACCAAACTGATAATTCGAAGAGACTTGCAAAGATAACCAATCATACATAAAAGAATTCAGAGAAGATTCAAATATTGTTCATAGATAATCTTGATCATAAACCTACAATTCATCGCTCTCAACAAACACACCGCAAAGAGAAGATTACATCCAATAGATCACCACGAGAGAGGGGGAGAACATTGTATTGAGATCCAAAAAGAGAGAAGAAGCCATCTAGCTACTAACTATGGACCCGAAGGTCTGAGTTAAACTACTCACACTTCATTGGAGAGGCTATGGTGTTGATGTAGAAGCCCTCCGTGATGGATGCCCCCTCCGGCGGAGCTCCAAAACAGGCCCCAAGATGGGGTCTCGTGGAGTCTGAAGGTTGCGGCGGTGGAATTAGGTTTTGGCTCCGTATCGATCGTTTGGGGTGCGTGAGGTATATATAGGAGGAAGAAGTGCGTCGGTGGAGCATCATGGGGCTCACGAGGTGGAGGTGCATACAGGGGGTGGGCGCCCCCCTCGTGGCCTCCTGGAAGCTTCTCTTACGTAGGGTCCAAGTCTCATGGATCTTGTTCGCTCCAAAATCACGTTCCCAAGGTTTCATTCCGTTTGGACTCCATTTGATATTCTTTTTCTCGAAAACTCAAATAGGCAAAAAACGGCAATTCTATCTTTGGGCCTCCGGTTAATAGGTTAGTCCCAAAAATAGTATAAAAGTGAATAATAAAGCCCAATATTGTCCAAAACAGTAGATAATATAGCATGGAGCAATAAAAAATGATAGATATGTTGGAGACGTATCAAGCATCCCCAGCCTTAATTCCTGCTCGTCCTTGAGTAGGTAAATGATAAAAAAATAATTTTTGATGCGGAGTGCTACTAGGCATAATTTCAATGTAATTCTTCTTAATTGTGGTATGAATATTCAGATCCGAAAGATTCAAGATAAAAGTTTATTTTGACATAAAAACAATAATACTTCAAGCATACTAACAAAGCAATTATATCTTCTGAAAATAACATGGCCAAAGGAAGTATATCCCTACAAAATCATATATTTTAGTCATGCTCCATTTTCGTCACACAACAATGCTCTCCTCATGCACAACCCCGATGACAAGCCAAGCAATTGTTTCATACTTTAGTAATCTCAAACCTATAAACTTTCACGCAATATATGAGCGCGAGCCATGGACATATCACTATGGGTGGAATAGAATATGATGATGGGGGTTATGTGGAGAAGACAAAAAGGAGAAAGTTTCACATCAACGAGGCTAATCAATGAGCTATTGAGATGCCCATCGATTGATGTTAATGCAAGAGTACGGATTGCCATGCAACGGATGCACTAGAGCTATAAATGTATGTAAGCTCAACAAAAGAAACTAAGTGGGTGTGCATCCAAATTGCTTGCTCACAAAGACCTAGGGCACTTGAGGAGGCCCATTGTAGGAATATACAAGCCAAGTTCTATAATGAAAAATTCCCACTAGTATATGAAAGTGACAAAACAAGAGACTCTCTATCATGAAGATTATGGTGCTATTTTGAAGCACAAGTGTGGCAAAGGATAGTAGCATTGTCCTTTCTCTCTTTTTCTCTCATTATTTTCTCCCTTTTTTTGGGCCTTCTCTTTTTTATGGCCTTTCTCTCTCTTTTTTTTATTCCTCACTTGGGACAATGCTCTAGAAAATGAAGATCATCACACTTCTATTTATTTACAACTCAATGATTACAACTCGATACTAGAACAAAGTATGACTCTATATGAATGCCTCCGGCGGTGTACCGGGATATGCAATGAACCAAGAGTGACATGTATGAAAGAATTATGAATGGTGGCTTTGCCAGAAATACTATGTCAACTACATGATCATCCTAAGCAATATGACAATGATGAATGTGTCATGGTAAACGGAATGGTGGAAAGCTGCATGACAATATATCTCGGAATGGCTATGGAAATGCCATAATAGGTAGGTATGGCAGCTGTTTTGAGGAAGATATATGGAGGTTTATGTGTGAAAGAGCGTATCATATCACGGGGTTTGGATGCACCGGCGAAGTTTGCACCAACTCTCAATGTGAGAAAGGGCAATGCACGGTACTGATGAGGCTAGCAATGATGGAAGGGTGAGAGTGCGTATAATCCATGGACTCAACATTAGTCATAAATAACTCACATACTTATTGCAAAAATCTACAAGTCATCAAAATCCAAGCATTACGCGCATGCTCCTAGGGGGATAGATTGGTAGGAAAAGACCATCGCTCGTCCCGACCGCCACTCATAAGGAGGACAATCAAAGAACACCTCATGTTTCAAATTTGTTACATAACGTTTACCATACGTGCATGCTACGGGACTTGCTAACTTCAACACAAGAATTTTCAAATTCACAACTACTCAACTAGCACGATTTTGATATTATTACCTCCATATCTCAAAACAATCACCAAGCATCAAACTTCTCTTAGTATTCAACACACTCATAAGAAAGTTTTTACTAATTTTGAATACCTAGCATATTAGGATTATTTAAGCAAATTACCATGCTATTTAAGAATCTCAAAATAAACTAAGTGAGGCATGGGAGATCAATAGTTTCTATAAAACAAATCCACCACCGTGCTCTAAAAGATATAAGTGAAGTACTAGAGCAAAACTATATAACTCAAAAGATATAAGTGAAGCACATAGAGTATTCTAATAATTTCCAAATATTGTATGGCTCTCTCAAAATGTGTGTACCGCAAGGATGATTGTGGTGAACTAAAAAGCAAATACTCAAGTCATACAAGACGCTCCAACCCAAACACATATCATGTGGTGAATAAAAATATAGCTCCAAGTAAAGTTACCGATGGAAGTAGACGAAAGAGGGGATGCCTTCCGGGGCATCCCCAAGCTTTGGCTTTTTGGTGTCCTTAAATTATCTTGGGGGTGCCATGGGCATCCCCAAGCTTAGGCTCTTGCCACTCCTTTTTCCATAATCCATCAAAATCTTTCACCCAAAACTTGAAAACTTCACAACACAAAACTCAACAGAAATCTCGTGAGCTCCGTTAGCGAAAGAAAACAAAAGACCACTTCAAGGTACTGTAATGAACTCATCCTTTATTTATATTTGTGTTAAACCTACCGTATTCCAACTTCTCTATGGTTTATAAACTATTTTACTAGCCTTAGATTCATCAAAATAAGCAAACAACACACGAAAAACATAATCTGTCAAAAACATAACAGTCTGAATCTGTATCTAACGCAAACTTCTGGAACTCCAAAAAATCAACCAAAATAGGAAGACCTAGAAAATTTGTTTATTGATCGCCAGCAATTGGAATCACTATTTTATCACGTTCTAGTGATTTTTAACAATTATTTTCGTGAATAGAAAGTTTCTGGAAATTTCTGCAAGATCAAATAAATATCATCCAAGAAGATCCTATAGGTTTAACTTGGCACAAACACTGATTAAAGCATAAAAACACATCTAACCAGAGGCTAGAACAAAGATTTATTCCTAAACAGAAGCAAAAAGCAAAAAAACTAAAAATAAAATTGGGTTGCCTCCCAACAAGCGCTATCGTTTAACACCCCTAGCTAGGCATAAAAGCAAGGATAGATATAGGTATTGCCATCTTTGGTAGGCAATCCATAAGTGGCTCTCATGATAGATTCATATGGCAATTTTATTTTCTTCCTAGTAAAGTGTTCCTTGCCTTTCTTTAGTGGAAATTGGAATCTAATATTCCCTTCCTTCATATCAATAATTGCACCAATCTTTCTAAGGAAAGGTCTACCAAGAATAATAGGACATGAAGGATTGCAATCTATATCAAGAACGATAAAATGTACGGGCACAAAATTCCTATTTGCAATAATAAGAACATCATTAATTATTCCCATAGGTTTCTTAATAGTGGAATCCGCAAGGTGCAAGTTTAGAGAGCAATCATCAAAATCACGGAAATCTAGCAAATCGCACAAAGTTTTGGGAATAGTGGAAACACTAGCACCCAAATCACGTAAAGCATAGAACTCATGATCCTTAATCTTAATTTTAATAGTTGGTTCCCACTCATCATGAAGTTTTCTAGGGATAGAAACTTCCAACTCAAGCTTTTCTTCATAATATTGCATCAACGAATCAACAATATGTTTAGTAAACGCTTTATTTTGACTATAAGCATGAGGAGAATTTAGCACGGATTGCAACAAGGAAATACAATCAATCAAAGAGCAATTTTCATAATTAAATTCCTTGAAATCCAAAATAGTGGGTTTATTAGCATCTAGGGTTTTGATTTCTTCAATCCCACTCTTATCAATTTTAGCATCAAGATCTAAAAACTCCAAATTTTTGGAACGCCTTCTAGGTAAAGGTGGATCATATTCAGTCCCATGATTATCAAGATTCATATTGCAAAACTAAGATTTAATAGGGGACACATCAATAACTTTAAGAACTTCATCTTTATTTTCATAGAAATTTGAAGAACACGCTTTCATAAAGCTATCTTTCCTAGCACGCATCCTAGCGGTTCTTTCTTTTGCACTCATCAATGGAAATTCTCATGGCTTTAAGAGACTCATTGATATCATGCTTAGGAGGAATAGATCGAAGCTTTAAAGAATCAACATCAAGAGAAATTCTATCAACATTCCTAGCCAATTCATCAACTTTAAGCAATTTCTCTTCAAGCAAAGCATTGAAATTCTTTTGCGAATTCATAAACTCTTTAATACTAGTCTCAAAATCAGAGGGCATCTTATTAAAATTTCCATAAGAATTGTTGTAGGAATTACCATAATTATTAGAGGAATTACTAGGATAAGGCCTAGGATTAAAGTTTCCTCTATACGCGTTGTTACCAAATTATTCCTACCAACAAAATTCACATCCATAGATTGATTATTCTTCTCAATCAAAGTGGACAAAGGCATATCATTAGGATCAGAAGAAACACTCTTACTAGCAAATAATTTCATAAGTTCATCCATCTTTCCACTCAAACATTAATTTCTTCTATCGCATGCACCTTTTTATTAGTGGATCTTTCAGTGTGCCATTGAGAATAATTAACCATAATATTGTCTAGGAGTTTAGTAGCTTCTCCTAAAGTGATTTAAATAAAAGTGCCTCCTGCGGCCGAATCTAAAAGATTTCTAGAAGCAAAATTCAATCCGGCATAATTTTTTTGTATAATCATCCACAAATTGAAACCATGAGTAGGGAAATTACGTAGCATTAATTTCATCCTCTCCCAAGCTTGTGCAACATGTTCATGATCAAGTTGCTTAAAATTCATAATATCGTTTCTAAGAGAGATTATCTTAGCGGGAGGAAAATAGTTAGATATAAAAGCATCTTTGCACTTGTTCCAAGAATCAATACTATTTTTAGGCAAAGACGAAAACCAGTCTTTAGCACGATCAATAAGAGAAAAAGGAAGTAGCTTCAATTTAACAACATCATCATCAACATCTTTCTTCTTTTGCATAACACACAAATCAACGAAGCTATTTAGATGAGTAGCGACATCTTCACTAGGAAGGCCGGCGAATTGATCTTTCATGACAAGATTCAACTAAGCAGCATTGATTTCACAAGATTCAGTATCGGTACGAGGAGCAATCGGAGTGCTAAGGAAATCATTACTGTTGGTATTGGTAAAGTCACATAATTTGGTATTATCTTTAGCAATCGTGACAAGCAATCCAACACACGAGCAAACAAAAAGCAAGCGAAAAAGAGGCGAACGAAAAAGAGTGGGCGAATAAAACGACAAGGGTGAAGTGGGGGAGAGGAAAACGAGAGGCAAATGGCAAATAATGTAATGCGTGAGATAAGGTATTGTGATAGGTACTTGGTATGTTGACTTTTGCATAGACTCCCCGGCAACGGCGCCAGAAATCTTCTTGCTACCTCTTGAGCACTGCGTTGGTTTTTCCTTGAAGAGGAAAGGGTGATGCAGCAAAGTAGCGTAAGTATTTCCCTCAGTTTTTGAGAACCAAGGTATCAATCCAGTAGGAGGCTATGCGCGAGTCCCTCATACCTGCACAAAACAAATAACTCCTCGCAACCAACGCGATAAGGGGTTGTCAATCCCTTCACGGTAACTTACGAGAGTGAGATCTGATAGATATGATAGGATAATATTTTTGGTATTTTTGTGATAAAGATGGACAGTAAAATAAAAGCAAAGTAAAAGGCAAAGGAAATAACTAAGTGTTGGAAGATTAATATGATGAAGATAGACTTGGGGGCCATAGATTTCACTAGTGGCTTCTCAAGAGCATAAGTATTTTACGGTGGGTGAACGAATTACTGTTGTGCAATTGACAGAATTGAGCATAGTTATGAGAATATCTAGGTATGGTCATGTATATAGGCATCACGTCCGAGACAAGTAGACCGACTCCTGCCTGCATCTACTACTATTACTCCACTCATCGACCGCTATCCAGCATGCATCTAGAGTATTAAGTTCATGAAAATAGAGTAACGCCTTAAGCAAGATGATATGATGTAGAGGGATAAATTCATTCAATATGATAAAAACCCCATCTTGTTATCCTCGATGGCAACAATACAATACGTACCTTGCTGCCCCTACTGTCACTGGGAAAGGACACCGCAAGATTGAACCCAAAGCTAAGCACTTCTCCTATTGCAAGAAACATCAATCTAGTAGGCCAAACCAGACTGATAATTTGAAGAGACTTGCAAAGATAACCAATCATACATAAAAGAATTCAGAGAAGATTCAAATATTGTTAATAGATAATCTTGACCATAAACCCACAGTTCATCGGTCTCAACAAACACACCGCAAAGAGAAGATTACATCCAATAGATCTCCACGAGAGAGGGGGAGAACATTGTATTGAGATCCAAAAAGAGAGAAGAAGCCATCTAGCTACTAACTATGGACCCGAAGGTCTGAGGTAAACTACTCACACTTCATCGGAGAGGCTATAGTGTTGATGTAGAAGCCCTCCGTGATGGATGCCCCCTCCGGCGGAGCTCTGGAATAGGCCCCAAGATGGGATCTCGTGGGTACAGAAGGTTGCGGCGGTGGAATTAGTTTTTTGGCTCCGTATCTGATCGTTTGGGGGTACGTAGGTATATATAGTAGGAAGAAGTATGTAGGTGGAGCATCATGGGGCCCACGAGGGTGGAGGGTGCGCCCTGGGGGGGGGGGGCGCCCCCCTACCTCGTGGCCTCCTGGAAGCTTCTCTTACGTAGGGTCCAAGTCTCCTGAATCTTGTTCCTTCCAAAAATCACGTTCCCGAAGGTTTCATTCCATTTGTACTCCGTTTGATATTCTTTTTCTGCGAAACTCGGAAACAGGCAAAAAACAACAATTCTGGGCTGGGCCTCCGGTTAATAGGTTAATCCCAAAAATAATATAAAAGTGAATAATAAAGCCCAATATTGTCCAAAACAGTAGATTATATAGCATGGAGCAATCAAAAATTATAGATACGTTGGACCGTATCAAGGCGCAGACGTGCAGCAGGGACCCGCTCAAAGGTTTCTTTTTAGATTAAGACCGTGCGTAAACCTTTTTTACTGTGTTTTGTTGCTTCACATTCTCCGGATACTCAGTATAACCGAGAAGGATGCTGACGTTATTGGCATTTCTCCACGTCAGAACATTGCACGTACCTGGACACTTGGGGTTTATTATCAAGGGCATTGCTCAGCCCGGCATATGTTATAAAGACCGAATACCTTAGGGAGTGTTCGGCGTTGCGAGTTTGGCCTTATATGCATCAGCTCCGAATCATGTCTTTGGTCAAATGTTGGGCTTGCCCGGCTCCCGTGTTGTGCTACCTTACGTTCCGCTCTATCGCCTAAGGTGGCACCGGGAGAACTACTGCGATTGTGCCCTGGTTCATCTGGACGAGCACCTCTGTAGAGAAAGCCAAAAACTGACTATCATGATAAAGCGTGAGACTGTTCAACCACTCGATGACTATACGGAATCTTCGGGATTCCTCCGCATTAACGAAGGGCCGGTTTTCCCGGTCATGTACGTACGCGCCCCGAATTCGGATGAGTGCAGAAATACCAGGGGCTATATAGTAGCCCCACTGTCAAACTCCTATGGTCAAGTGAAAGTGTTAAAGCAATATAGTCTGATTGCCTCATTTGCCGCGCTACCACCTCCTTAATGGACCAAGACGTTGTCAAGTGTGAAGACGCGCTTTTGCGAACACCCCCACATTAAATGCGTGGGGGCTGAAGCCGACGACTGCAAACTTTCAGGACATATATATATATATATATATATATATATATATATATATATATATATATATATATATATATATAGTGGGTCTATTATGATAACACCCCTTAAGACCTTATTCTGCACACCAAAACGCTTATTCTGCTAACAGTTTGGCACTGCAAAAAAACCGAACCGAACCTCCACAACCCACCCCCGCACTACTCCCCTAGTCAACGAGGCACCCCCACCTCCCGATCCAGCCACCGCGCAATGCCCCGCCCCGGCAACCAACCACCCCACGCCGCCCGCCGCCGGCCACCACCCAGCGCCACCCGCTGCCCGCCCACTCCCTCGCCTCCCCACCTTCTTCTTCGCCACTGGCCGCCGTGCTGGTCGCCGTGCCCACCACCTACTACTACCTTCTTCCCCCGCGAGCACAACCCGGGCGCGAGGTGGCTGCGGGGCACCACCACCTACCCCCAAGCCCCGCCGCCCACAACCCCTCCGGAGAGCCAGTGACCGCGGGGCGGACCCGACAACCGCGACGCCCCATGCGAGACCCACCTACCTACACCACCTTCCTCCTCATCCGGCGACCCGATTAGCACCGGTTCCGCGCCATGGCCGTCGCCCCGAGAGATGTGACCCGCCACCGCCGCCGTCCATATGGTGGGCGCGGGGTGGATAGAGGAAGGAGGGAGTGTTGCTCCCCAGCCCAGCATCCCACCGGCGAGATCCATGGCGGAGGACACCGGCCAACACCGCCACAAGCTTCCAATCCGCATCCCAAGTGTTTTGTTCATCGACGGTGACATCTTTTGTGGCAGCGCCGCCGTCTTGCCTCGCCCTCCTCACCTCCTTTTCCTCCATTCGGCAACCTCCCTCCCTGAGTCCATAACACCGCGCCGTGCTGCTGGATCGGGCCAGCCACCGAGCACGGCCTCTCCCCTCACCGTCATCGCCCCGTCTGGGATTCCCCGGCAGCTGTTCCACCTTGCCCCGATCCGGTAACTCCGACCCCGATATAGCCATTCTTAGCTCGTCCCTTGCCTTTCTCTGTCCATCTCCTTCCATCGCCCCTCCTCCATTGCCTTCTTCTGCTCCCGACGCTCTCCAACGGCAGCAAGCACATCAAATCGACGATAGGGGATTGGGAAGAGAGCCCTCGGGCATGACGGATCCATCGGATTCAGAGAGCACCCCCAACTCGCAGCTCTCTCCTCCCCAACATGCAGCTCGCCAGCAACGCCCTACACGTCGCAGTTCATTGCATATTGGATGTTGTGGAACACATCCGCCTCAGCAATCAAGATGCTCAGCGTCTCCGAGATCCCCGAGTGTGCAACTCAGAAGTTTTTTTACCTTTTCAGATTTGACTGTCGGTTTTCATTTCTTTTTCTCTATTGTATGTTTTGCAGTGTAGTGCGTCGGCGCCACGACCGAGTCCTGCTAGCCCCAGCAGCGTCTTGCAGTTCGTTTGCATGTTGCATTGGAGTTTTACAAATACAAGTTCATTGTTGTGAGAAAAAACGTGCAGTTTTGCTATCTTATTCACTCTGTTTACATTCCATGAACAATGTGCAGCTTCAGACCTAGACCTTTGTGTTTGACCGATGTTTGCAGCTCGCTAGCGCCTACAGAATGTTGAATACATGATGCAGCTCACCAATGCACTGCAGTTTTGCCATTTAGTTGTTTTTTCGGATCAGTTCGTTCCTTTTGTGTGAGAGGTCAGAACAACAAAAGAGAAAAAGAGAACCGCTAGTTTTGTATGTGGGGTGTTCTTGCTGTATGTGTATGTGATTCCCTTTAGTTGTTTTTACACCGAGTACGACTGGGCGTGCCATGCGGTCCGGCAGTGCTCTTCTGCACTTGGTCAACACACAAAAAAAACATCTCAAAAGAAGCACGCTTCTATATTAGATGTAGTTTAAAAAGGTTGGAAAAAATGACAAATATGTCATGCAGTTTGCTTCGATTTGTGTCGTGGTTCACTTTGCCCTCATGTGAAGGGCACTCATTGCATGTGGTGTCGTGTGTTCAAAAACAATAAAAATTGCGGAGACATTTGTAGTGCACTTCGTCGTCATGTGAAGTTCCCTGTTTCGCCATTGCAGTGCGGTTGTCCATCCTTTTAGAAGTAAAACGTGAGTGTGGTCGTGTACAAATCATGCAGTCCGCTTACAAGTCAGTTGGGGCATCGGTGCAGTGCGCAAGCACTTGAGGATGATTGGCACGCACTTCGATTTTGGTCGTGCGAAGCTGCTGTATGGATGCGTAAAAATAGCATAAAAATGAAGTGCACTTTTGTTGTATCCAAGTTTCAGTTCCCCCTCAATATACATTGGACATGCAAAAAAAACTATGTCCAAAGGTTCACTTCTATCGATGGAGAGGTTCAGTTTTATTGTGAGAGGTTCACTCCACTATACTAAGCACTTTTTCTATTTTTTTAGAGGTTCGCTTCATTGTATTATGCATTTCTTTTTGTTTTAAACAATAACAAAAAGAATCATGTGCAATCTTTGTGATGACATTGCAGTGCGCTTTCCCGTTTGATGCAGCACATTAACATTGACAAATATGGTCCACTTAACCCTATGAAAACAAAGTTAGAAAAAGACAAAGAAAAATCATACGGTACACTTAGCCTTGTGTCTCGGTTCATTTTTCGATTGATGTGGTTCACTTACACCCGATATGAAGTGCACTCCACTTCCTCGTCTAAGAAAAAATTATGTTTGAGTAAAAGAAACCATGCAGTTCTCTTACTCGTTCGATGCATTGCGGTCTTTCATTCGATGCAGTGCGGTTTTCAGTCGGATGAAGTATCCACGTCGATTTGGGTGTCGCGAAAAACAGAGTGTCCGCATTTCGGTAAATTCGAAATTCCTCTTAAACCGTAAAGAATTAGAGAGAGTGTTCTACATGAAATAGTTGCGTATCATCGATATCTTTCCAACGGCGTGTCGTTTGAATCATTACGACCAGCGGTTTGCAAAAAATTCACGAAAAACGGCCGCTGCCACTCGTCGTCCGCCGCACGATTTTCACAATTAACTTAAAACTGTAAGGAATCTCAAAAATATTTCAACATACGAAAGTTGCGCCTCGTTCGTAGCTTTCCAACGGCGTATCACACGCCTCGTTTCAACAAACGATTCAAAAACTGGAGCGAAAACAGTACCGAAAATTTTAAAAAACTTGAAAAACAGAGTTCCGCGATTTAGTAAATTTGAAACTGCTCTTAAACCGTAATGAATTAGAGAAAGATTTATATATGAAAAAGATGCGCCTTGACGATATCTATCCAACGTAGTATCGTTTTCTTCATTCCGACAAGCGGTTTAGAAAAAAATGCGAAAAAACGCTCGCTGCCACTCGTCATCCGCCGCACTATTTTCAAAACTGCTCTTAAACCGTGTGGAATCTCGAAAAGTGTTCAACTTGTCGAAGTTACGCATAATCCATAGCTTTTCAATGGTATATTACATGCCTCATTCCGATAAACAGTTAAAAAATTAGAGCGAAAACAGTACCGAAAAAATAACGAGTGCAATTTTTTCCGACGAAAGTTCACTAGTCTCTATTGCGATTTCGTCATCAAAATGATGCGATCGGCGCTTCATTGAGCGTGCAATGCGAAGTGGTGTGCAAAATAGTTATTCTGCTAATATTAGCAGAATAGACCGTCTGTGTGTATATATATATATATATATATATATATATATATATATATATATATATATATATATATATATATATAAACGACATACAGGAGGCATAATAATACTTTCAGGCAAAAGGTGTAAACACAACCTTTACAATTCAAATAACATCGTCCTTACAATGGAGATACATGTCACTAGAACGATAGTCTTCGAGCACTGAGCCTCTATTAAACGAGCGCCTTCGAGAACTTCTTCAAAGTAGTGCTCGGTCGATACTCGGCTTACGGCCAAACTCTGGGTTGCAATAGCGGTGGCCTCATCTCTGCCCAGTATGTCTTGACACGGGCAAGGGCCATCCGCGCACCCTCTATGCACGCCGACCTCTTCATAGCGTCGATATGCGGCACAACACCAAGGAATCATTGCACTAAGCCAAAATAACTATTTGGCCTTGGTCCTTCCGGCCAAAGATGATCCACAACGGACCTCATGGCAAGCTCGGACAACCTATGGAGCTCAGCCCACTCAGTCATTCGCTCATTCAACAGCAGCGGCCGCACCGGAACATTGAACTGCGACCAGAACAACTTTTCCACTTCACGATCTTTTTGATCTTTGAAAAACTCGGCCGCATCAGCAGCACTCGCTGCCAAATCCATGTATGCGTCCGCAGAACTCCGTAACAAATCAAGAAGGGCAAACTTCGGATCTCCGAACTTCGTCCGCAACAAAAAGGGCTTCCCAGCCGCGATATCTCCAGCTTGACGCAGCTCCTCCTTCGCCGCTCTGATTTTAGAGCGGGCTTCCTTGGCTGCTACCATGGCCTTCTCCAGGTCCGTCGCCTTCGCTCGGCTTTCCTTTTCAAGAAGCTCGTAACGATCGGCGGCATCTTTCAACTCAACGGCCATCTTGGCTATTTTATCCTTGCTTTGGCAATGCGCAGCCTATTCGGCTCTCAGCTCTTCGACCACCTTTAGAGTGGCCGCATCACTCTTCCTGGCTTGTTCCTTGGCTCGGGCAAGTTCCGCCCAAAGGGTCTCCACGGCGGCAGCTCCATCTGCAGTCGCAACATATTAAAGATACTAGCATCATGCTCCTCTTACTATGTGTTGATCACCGGAGAAATCACATACCCTGTGCCTCGTCGAGCCGCTTGTTTACAAGCACGATGTCGGCATCTGCCACATCAAGTTGCCGCTTCAGCTCGGCAAACTCACCAGTCTGGCTAGCCACCGGACCTTTCGCCACCTGCACATGAAGGCGGCATGATTACTACCTGGGACTATGATCCTATATTTGCCTCCGTTTTCGACAGCAAACAGAGCCTCAGGGGCTACTGTCTGCATATGGCACTCCTAGCGCGTGTGGTACCATCAAAAACATATACTACTTTGTGTACCTCAAAGCCTCTCAGCAGGCTCATAAAAGCTTCATGCAACCCGTTTTCGGCGGATGAAATCCTCTCAACCACCATACCCCTTAGCGTACGATGCGCTTCTGAGATAGCCGCTTGCTCCAGAAGATCCTTCAGTGCGTCGGGTGGCGCACCAGACGGTCCCAGCCTCTTTCTGTTGCTCTCCTTAGGAGCCGATACTCCGGACTTCGGGAGGCCGAAGGATTACCCTCTGGCCTTGGCGGATCAGGAGAAATCCTCCGTGACGACACCTCAGGGTCGCCCGCATCATGAGGCGGGGAGGCATGGGTTGGTGTTTCGCTCTCCATCATCTCCGGAAGAAGATCCTCCGAAGACGAACTCTATCGAGAAGGGCTACGATCCGAACTACAAGATATATGCTTCAGTTATTGTCCTCGGAAGTAAAGCAGGATATTTTTACTATTAAGTACTTTTGTTTACTTACAGCTCGATGGAGGGCTGATCCCCTTGTGGGCACTGTGCGACAAGGGTACCCTCCGAGACAGGACCCTCTGGCGAAGATTTCTTCCCTCGATTGGAAACCATTGTTTGCGAGTCTTCAGAGGCAGTTCTCTTCCTTCCCTGGGGAGAGGGAATTTCAGATTCTTCTCCCCGGTTATCCTCCTTCGCGGAGGCGCTAATTCCCTCGGTTTGAATGAATAATGAGTGAGGCCCGCTTTCAGCCTCTTTGTTCCCCCTTTATCTTCCCCTGAGGACGCTTGATAAGGCGCAAGCTCAAGCATTCTGGCCAGTACTGGATCTGCTGAGCCTTCGGGAAGGGGGGCCGAACACCTGATCATCTTCGCCTTTTTTACCCAGTCCTGGTCAAAGAGCGACTTTTCAAAATGATGTTGTGATAAATAAAGAGATAACGTGTTCGGTCGAAGGACTACTTACTTGGGTATCTGGACGATTGCAGCTCAGGCCCGCATCCTCGGTGGTATCCGGACACCTTATTTGTGGTCTGAAGAACAATTTGTACATCTCTTCGAGCGTCATGCCGAGGAAGTGCTGAAGAGCTCGCGGTCCTTCCGGTTGAACTCCCACATACGGAGGGGTCAACGTTTGCAAGGCGGGACTCGACAAATTAGCATGACTTGCATTACCGTGACCAGGATGACATCTCTCTCGAAGAGATCTCAGATGCCACTCTGCAATATCGGCACATCATTTACTGGCCCCCAGTCCAGCCCCTTGTTGATCTATGAGGTCAGTTGTGGCGGGGGGCAAGAGTGAAAGGCAGGGGCGGCCACCCACTTAGTACCACGTGGGGCTGTGAGGTAAAACCACTCCCGTTGCCATAAAACTGGACACCTCCAGGAAGGAACCCGGGGCCAGGTCATGGAAATCCAGCCCGTAATAGAACATGAGCCCCTTAACCAAGGGATCTAGAACAAGGCCTAGCCCTCGGAGGAAGTGAGAGATGAATACGACGCTCTCGCCGGGTTCGGGAGTGGGAATGACCTGCCCTCGAGCAGGTAGCCTGTGCGAGATTTCGGCGGTCAAATACCTAGCCTCTCTTAGCTTCTTGATGTCTTCCTCTGTGACAGAGGAGGGCATCCACCGACCTTGAAGGTTGGATCCGGACATGGTTGAAGGTCCAAAGCGCCTGACCTGAGCATTGGGTGTTGAAACTCGAGGCGGGGGAAGGATTCGATTGAGTACGAGAAGAAAAAAGGACAGGCCTTGGCCTCTTTATAAAGACGGTGAATATCAAGCGTCCTGCTCGTGGCCGTTTGGGACTTGCCTAAAATCAAGGAGTCATACCAACGGGCACGATTGGGTTACCCACATCTGTATTGATGAGAATCCCATAATAAGGGGGACACGATCTCTGCTTCGACAAGACGTGCCAATAAAATCGCCTCGCAAAACATGCAGTGGCGGGCTGTTTGAGAAAAACGGTTCGAATAATGATCAGGCTGTGGTGTGATGTCACGCTATGAAAATTCGTCAACAGATTAGATCTGTGGAAATATTATTCTCTCTACGGTGGTATGTGGAACTTGTTTTGCAGAGCCGGACACTATCCTTGTGTTCAAAATCTTCTATGGAGTATTCGGAGGAGGAACCCGCCTTGCAATGCCGAAGACAATCTGCGCGCCGGACTCATCGTCATTGAAGCCTGGTTCAGGGGCTACTGAGGGAGTCCTGGATTGGGGGTTCCTCGGACAGCCGGACTATATCCTTTGGCCGGACTGTTGGACTATGAAGATACAAGATTGAAGACTTCGACCCGTGTCCAGATGGGACTCTCCTTGGCATGCAAGGCAAGCTTGGCAATACGGATATGTAGATCTCCTCCCTTGTAACCGACTCTGTGTAACCCTAGCTCCCTCCGGTGTCTATATAAACCGGAGGGTTTAGTCCGTAGGACAAAGACAATCATACCATAGGCTAGCTTCTAGGGTTTAGCCTCTACGATCTCGTGGTAGATCAACTCTTGTAATACTCATATCATCAAGATCAATCAAGCAGGAAGTAGGGTATTACCTCCAACGAGAGGGCCCGAACCTGGGTAAACATTGTGTCCCCTGTCTCCTATTACCATCCGCCTTAGACGCACAGTTCGGGACCCCCTACCCGAGATCCGCCGGTTTTG
Organism: Aegilops longissima; assembly: GCA_021605205.1. NCBI lineage: Eukaryota > Viridiplantae > Streptophyta > Magnoliopsida > Poales > Poaceae > Aegilops > Aegilops longissima. Next base: position 296,805,324 of record CM038679.1, on the reverse strand, counting down.
ACACCGACACCCGCCACTCCTCTCATCGGTTTCCCGCCTCTTCTCCCATTGTTTTCGCGCTACCAGTGTCAGTGCTCATTGAAGGCTAGGCCGCGACACACTAGCCATGTAAATATCGCAAATAGTTTCTAAAAGCACAAATGTGTGTGATAAGAGGGAGTAGGTCCATAGGGTGACCAGCGTGAAATTCCTTAAAGGCAAGGAGGCAATTCCTATCATCAAGGTGCGGCTTCCCATCCACTAGTCTAGTCCAATAGAACGCAGAAGTTAAGCGTGCTTGGGCTGGAGTAGCCCAAGGATGGGTGACCTCAAGCTTCATTTAAATGCTATGACACAGTCATTATAGAGATAAAGGATCTTTGTTTTGCTAATTTGTAGACTATGTTTTTATTGATTACTTTTTGTTCTAAATAAATAAATAATGATTCACTCTATAGTGACCTGTCATTGGTGACCTCAAGCTTCATTTAAATGCTATGACATGGTCATTATAGAGATAACAGATCTTTGTTTTGCTAATTTGTAGACTATGTTTTTCTTGATTATTTTTTGTTCTAAAAAAATTTAAGAATGATTGACTCTATAGTGACCTATCATGGCGATTATATAAACCTTTTTCAGGTCGCATGCAGGGTATAGGGGGCAGGGTGTTTTGATCGACCATGTGTCCCTTGTGCGGTTTACATATGCTGCACATATCTGTAGGCTCCCCGAGGTATATATACTTTATCGACAATGAGGGGGGCCCACACAATATATCCCTTTGACCCAACAACGAGAAGGGTTTGACCATGATGGTTTCCTATTGCTATGTGTGCCATGTTAGACGAAATAAAGTTTGAGCGCATGCATTGGGCGACCCCGCCGCCATCTCGAAGTTGGGAAACCGACATCGTACGTACTGAACCAGGCTTGGGGTCGGGTACAGTGTTCGGTTTGTAATGTAGTTGGTGGACCATTGAAGTTGTGCATTAGGTATTTAAACACATCACACACCACCGTACCCATACATATTTTTGGGCCGCATGCAGTGTATATGGGGTTTTCTAATCGACCACGTCTCCCTTGTGAGGCTTTTTGTGATGACACACATATCTGTGGGCTCCCCGAGTGTATATATATCATCCCTTTGACCGATAACGAGGGGTATGTGTTGGCCATGAATGGATTCCTCCTAGTTCGTGTTAGGGTCAGTCACCGTCACATGTCATTCAACCAAAGCTCGAGCTCATGTGTTGTCAGGATTCCCTCCCACATGCTCAGATTGCTGGGTTTGACCTACATCGTACCCTACGTATCTAGTCCTGAACTACCTGGCCTTCATGGTTGTTGTCTGTATCAAGAGGTAGGCACCACATCTAAATTGTACATTATTCTATACTGAAAACAAACATCATGCCTTCCAACGTACATCATTTGGGGCCGCATGCCAAAGGTGCTGGTTTTGTGGTCCCTCCCGTGCATTTTATGATGGTTCAATTTATTGGCCCAAGCGATTCATCGATAACAATAGTTGTCATTTGACCAAATGATAGATTCACTGGTTTTTCTTATCGTAGATCATGGCATCATGCATGTATGACCAAAGTATCATTACGTGCATCCGCCCCGCTGACACAAAGTGGGAGGTGGCGGGTCAAGCACCCTAGCTAGCTACGACATTGTGTCATTATAGATATATCCAAGGGTGCTTTCGGGTTTGCGAGGCAGGTGCCACCATAGTTGTGCATTGTATATTTAAAGTTTTAAACATCACACCCAATATTCCTACATATACCTGGCCACTTCTAGGTGGTTCTTGACTTCTGGCCCCGCTCATCGATCTTTAACGACGCGCCCAACAGTGGGCCTCCGCGGTCAAAGTTGTGCATTGGAATTTTGAACATCAAGGACCACCCTTTTCACTCATATATATTTGGGCCAAATGTTGGTATGGCTGTCTTCTGACCCTCTCTAATGTTTCTTTTGCTGCAAAGACTCTGATGACGCTCAACGAACATGGGTATAATGTCTTAATCGTGTGCGATGCTAGTGCGCTGGGAATCACCACGACTGTGCAAGCGCGATCAAAGGTGGAGGTACTGGCTCAACCATGTGCGATGCAAGTGCACTATAAAATCACCACGACTGCGCAAGCGCGAGCAAAGGGTGGAGGTACTGGCTTAACTGTGTGCGAGGCAAGTGCACTGTAAAATCACCACCTGTGCAAGCTAAAGGCAGGTAGTTTATTCAAAAATTAGGACGAACCATGTGCGATAGACCAATGCTACTTCTTGAGCTTGTGTTGGTTTTTCCCTTGAAGAGGAAAGGGTGATGCAGCAAAGTAGAGATAAGTATTTCCCTAAGTTAGAGAACCAAGGTATGAATCCAATAGGAGATAACACACAAATCACCAATACCTGCACAAACAATCAAACAACTTGCACCCAACGCGATAAAGGGGTTGTCAATACCTTCATGGTTACTTGCAAAAGTGAGATCTGATAGAGATAGATAGAACTAAACAAATGATAAAGTAAATATTTTTGGGTTTTTTGGTTTATAGATCGAAAAGTAAAAGATTGCAAAATAGTAGATTGGAAACTTATATGATGGAAAATAGACCCCGGGGCCATGGGTTTCACTAGAGTCTTCTCTCAAGATAGCAAATAATACGGTTGGTGAACAAATTACTGTCGAGCAATTGATAGAAAAGCGCAAAGTTGTGACAATATCTAAGGCAATGAATATGAAATATATGCATCACAACCATGTCAAGTAGACTGACTCCTGCCTACATCTACTACTATTACTCCGCACATCGACCGACTCATGCCTGCATCTAGAGTATTAAGTTCATGAAGAGCAGAGTAACACATTCAGTAAGATGACATGATGTAAAGGAATAAACTCAAGCAATATGATGTAAAACCCATCTTTTCATTCTTGATGGCAACAATACAAGACGTGCCTTGCTGCCCCTACTATCACTGGGAAAGGACACCGCAAGATTGAACCCAAAGCTAAGCACTTCTCGCATTGCAAGAAAAACCAATCTAGTTGGCCAAACTAAACCGATAGTTCGAAGAGAATTACAAATATATGAAATCATGCATAAAAGAATTCAGAGAAGATTCTCATAATATTCATAGATAAGCTGATAAAAAATCCACAATTCATCTGGTCTCGACAAACACACCGCAAAAGAAGATTACATCTGATAGATCTCCAAGAACATCGAGGAGAACATAGTATTGAGAATCAAAGAGAGAGAAGAAGCCATATAGCTACTAGCTATGGTCCCGTAGGTCTGTGGTAAACTACTCACGCATAGTCGGAAGGGCAATAGAGTTGATGTAGAAGCCCTCCGTGATCGAATCCCCCTCCGGGAGGATGCCGGAAAAGGCCCCAATATGGGATCTCATGGGAACAGAAGGTTGTGGCGGTGGAAAGTGTTGTCGTGGATGCCTCTGGTGGTTTGGGAATATGTGTGAATATATAGGAGGAAGATCTAGGTCAGGGGGTCACCGAGTGGCCCACAAGGTAGGGGGCGCACCCTACCCCCTGGGCGCGCCCTCCACCCTTGTGGCCGCCTCATGGCTTTTCTGACTTGCACTCCAAGTCTCCTGGGTGTCTTCTTGTCCAAGAAAAATCATCGCGAAGGTTTTATTCCATGTGGACTCCGTTTAGTATCCTTTTCTACCAAGCTCAAAAACAAGGGAAAACCAGAAACTGGCACTGGGCTCTAGGTAAAATTATAATAGCATGGAATAATAAAAACTTATAGATACGTTGGAGACATATCAAGCATCCCCAAGCTTAATTCCTGCTCGTCCTCGAGTAGGTAAATTATAAAAACAGAATTTTTTATGTGGAATGCTACCTAACATATTTATCCATGTAAATTTCTTTATTGTGGCATGAAAGTTCAGATCCATAAGATTCGTTTAATATTGACATAAAAAATGTTACTTCAAGCATACTAACAAGACAATTATGTTTTCTCAAAATAAAATTGCCAAAGAAAGCTTATCCCTACAAAATCATATAGTCTGGCTATGCTCCATCTTCATCACATATAATATTCAAATCATGCACAACCCCAATGACAATCCAAGCAATTGTTTCATACTTTTTATGTTCTCAAACTTTTTCAACTTTCACACAATACATGAGCGTGAGCCATGGACATATCACTATAGGTGGAATAGAATATGGTGGTTGTGGAGAAGACTAAATGAAGGAGATAGTCTCACATCAACTAGGCGTATCAACGTGCTATGGAGATGCCCATCAATAGATATCAATGTGAGTGAGTAGGGATTGCCATGCAACGGATGCACTAGAGCTATAAGTTTATGAAAGCTCAAAAAGAAACTAAGTGGGTGTGCATCCAACTCATTGCTCACGAAGACCTAGGGCAATTTGAGGAAGCCCATCATTGGAATATACAAGCCAAGTTATATAATGAAAAATTCCCACTAGTATATGAAAGTGACAACATAGGAGACTCTCTATCATGAAGATCATGGTGCTACTTTGAAGCACAAGTTTGGCAAAAGGATAGTAACATTGCCCCTTCTCTCTTTTCTCTCATTTTTTTATTTTGGGCCCTCTCTTTTTTTGACCCCTTTTTTCTTTTCTTTTTTATTTCGTCCGGAGTCTCATCCCGACTTGTGGGGGAATCATAGTCTCCATCATCCTTTCCTCACATGGGACAATGCTCTAATGATGAAGAATTACAACTCGATACTTAGAACAAAATATGACTCTATATGAATGGCTCTGGTGGTGTACCGGGATGTGCAATGAATTAAGAGTGACATGTATGAAAGAATTATGAAAGGTGGCTTTGCCACAAATACAATGTCAACTACATGATCATGCAAAGCAAGATGACAATGATGAAGCGTGTCATAATAAATGGAACGGTGGAAAGTTGCATGACAATATATCTCAGAATGGCTATGGAGATGCCATAATAGGTAGGTATGGTCGCTATTTTGAGGAAGGTATATGGTGGGTGTGTGGTACCGGTGAAAGTTGCGTAGTACTAGAGAGGCGCGGTACTAGAGAGGCTAGCAATGGTGGAAGGGTGAGAGTGCATATAATCCATGGACTCAACATTAGTCATAAAGGACTCACATACTTATTTCAAAAACTATTAGTTATCGAAACGATGTACTACGCGCATGCTCCTAGGGAGATAGATTGGTAGAAATAGACCATTGCTCGTCCCCGACCGCCACTCATAAAGAAGACAATCAATAAATAAATCATGCTCCGACTTCATCACATAATGGTTCACCATACGTGCATGCTACGGGAATCACAAACTTTAACACAAGTATTTCTACAATCCACAATTACTCACTAGCATGACTCTAGTATCACCATCTTTATATCTCAAAACAATCATAAGGAATCAAACTGCTCATTGTATTCAATGCACTTTATATGAAAGCTTTTATTATACCCCTCTTGAATGTCTATCGTATTAGGACTAAATTTATAATCAAAGAAAATTAGCATGCTGTTTAGAGACTCTCAAAATAATATAAGTGAAGAATGAGAGTTCAACAATTTCTATAAAATAAAGCCACCGTCGTGCTCTAAAAAGATATAAGTGAAGCACTAGAGCAAAATTGCCTACCTCAAAAGATATAAGTGAAGCCCATAGAGTATTCTAATAAATCACGATTCATGTGTGTCCCTCTCAAAAAGGTGTGTACAGCAAGGATGATTGTGGCAAACTAAAAAGTAAAGACTCATATCATACAAGACGATCCAAGCAAAACACATATCATGTGGTGAATAAAGATATAACCTCAAGTAAAGTTACCGATAGACGAAGACGATAGAGGGGATGCCTTCCAGGGCATCCACAAGCTTAGGCTCTTGGTTGTCCTTGAATATAACCTTGTGGTGCCTTGGGCATCCCCAAGCTTATGTTCTTGCCACTCCTTATTCCATATTCCATTAAAATCCTTACCCAAAACTTGAAAACTTCACAACACAAAACTCAACAGAAAATCTCATAAGCTCCGTTAGTATAAGAAAATAAGTCACCACTTTTGGTACTGTTGTGAATTGATTCTTTATTTATATTGGTGTAATATCTACTGTATTGCAACTTTTCCATGGTTCATACCCCACAATACTACCCATAGATTCATCAAAATAAGCAAACAACACATAGAAAACAAAATCTGTCAAAAAGAGAACAGTCTGTAGTAATCTGTAACTCTCGAATACTGCTGTAACTTCAAAAATCTGAAAAATTAGCACAACCTGGGAAATTTGTGTATAAATCTTGTGCAAAAAGAATCAGTATTTTATCTCTCTTTTGTTAAAAATGAGAATTGTTTCCTGAGTGCAAAAGTTTCTGTTTTTTAGCAAGATCAAATCAACTATCACTGTAAGCCATCTCAAAGGTCTTACTTGGCACAAACACTAACTAAAACACAAAAACACATCTAACCATACGCTAGAAAAATTATTTATTGAAAAATAGAACCAAAAAGCAAAGAACAAAAATAAAATTGGGTTGCCTCCTAGCAAGCGCTATTTTTTAACGCCCTTAGCTAGGCATAAAAACACAAATAGTTCTAGTTATTGTCATTTTGGTATGCAATTCATAAGTAGCTCTCATAATAGATTCGTAAGGAAATTTAATTTTCTTTCTAGGAAAATTTTCCATGCCCTTTCTTAACGGAAATTGAAATATAATGTTTCCTTCTTTCATATCAATAATTGCACCAATCGTTATAAGGAAAGGTCTACCAAGAATAATAGGACATGTAGGATTGCAATCTATATCAAGAACAATGAAATATATGGGCACATAATTCCTATTTGCAACAATAAGGACATCATTAATCCTTCGCATAGGTTTCTTAATAGTGGAATCCACAAGATGCAAATTTAAAGAACAATCATCAAATTCACGGAAACCTAACACGTAACATAAAGTGTTTGGAATCATGGAAACACTAGCACCCAAATCACACAAAAGCATGGCACTCATAATCTTTAATATTAATCTTAATAGTAGGTTCCCACTCATCATAATGTTTTCTAGGGATAGAAACTTCCAATTCAAGCTTTTCTTCAAAAGATTGCATCATAGCATCGACGATATGCTTAGTAAAAGCTTTGTTTTGATTATAAACATGAGGAGAATTCAACATGGATTGCAACAAGGAAATACAATCTATTAAAGAACAATTATCATAATTAAATTCCTTGAAATCCAAAAGAGTGGGTTCATTGCTACTTAAAGTTTTGGCCTCTCCGATCCCACTTTTATTAATTTTTGCATCAAGATATAAAAACTCCGAATCATTGGGACACCTTTTACCTAAAGTTGAATCATCTCCACTCCCATCTTTATCAAGATTTATATTGTAAAACAAATATTCAATAGGAGTCGAATCAATCACTTTAAGATCGTCATCTTTATTTTCACAAAAACTAGAAGAACAAGCTTTTACAAACCATCCTCGTTTAGCACGCATCTTAGCGGTTCTTTCTTTGCACTCATCAATGGAGATTCTCATAGCCTATACAGATTCATTGATATCATGCTTAGGTGTAATAGATCTAATTTTCAAAGAATCAACATCAAGAGAAATTCTATCCACGTTCCTAGCCAAATCATCAATCTTAAGCAATATTTCTTCAACCAAAGCATTGAAATTCTTTTGCAAACTCATAAATTCTTTAACACTATTATCAAAATAAAAGGGCATCTTATTATAATTTCCATAAGAATTGTTGTAGGAACTACCAAAATTATTAGAGGAATTACTAGGAAACAGCCTAGGATTTAAATTACCTCTATACGCGTTATTACCAAAATTGTTCCTACCAACAAAATTCACATCCATAGATTCATTATTATTTTCAATCAAAGTAGACAAAGGCATATTATTTGGATCAATAGAAGCAGTCTTGCTAGCAAATAATTTCATAAGTTCATCCATCTTTCCTCTCAAAACATTAGTCTCTTCAATCACATGCACTTTTTTTTACTAGTGGAAGATCTTTCGGTATGCCATTGAGAATAATTAACCATAATATTATCTAGGAGTTTAGTAGCTTCTCCTAAAGTAATTTCCATAAAAGTACTTCCAACGGCCGAATCTAAAATATTTCTAGAAAAAAAATTCAATCTGGGTTAAAAAAATTGTATAATCATCCACAAATTCAAACCATGAGTAGGGAAATTTCGTATCATCAATTCATCCTTTCCTAAGATAGATGATCTTAGCGGGAGGAAAATACTTGGAAATAAAAGCATCTTTACACTTATTCCATGAATCAATACTAGTTTTAGGCAAAGATGAAAACCAAGTTTTAGCACGATCTCGAAGTGATAACGGAAATAGCTTCAATTGAACAATATCCTTATCCACATACTTTTCTTTTGCATATCACACAACTCAAGGAAATTATTCATATGGGATGCGGCATCTTCACTAGGAAGGCTGGAAAATTGATTTTTCATAACAAGATTCTGCAAAGCGGCATTAATTTCATAAGATGCCGCACTAGTGGCGGGAGCAATCCGAGTACTAATAAAATCATTGTTATTAGTGTTGGAAAAATCACATAATTTGGTAATCTCTTGAGCCATCGTGACAAAGAAAACAATCCAACCCACGAGCACACAAAAAGCAAACAAAGACGACAAATGGACGAGGGGCGAAGAAAAACGCAAATATTTTCGAAAATTGTTTTAGAAGTGGGGGAGAGGAAAATGAGAGGCAAATGGCGAATAATGTCATGCAAGAGATGAGAGTTTTATGATGGGTACTTTGTATGTCTTGACTTGGCGTAGATCTCCCCGGGAATAGTGCCAGAAATTCTTCCTGCTACTCTTGAGCTTGCATTGGTTTTTCACTTGAAGAGGAAAGGGTGATGCAGCAAAGTAGAGATAAGTATTTCCCTGAGTTAGAGAACAAAGGTATCTATACAGTAGGAGACAATGCACAAATCACCAATACCTGCACAAACAATCAAACAACTTGCACCCAACGCGATAAAGAGGTTGCCAATCCCTTCACAGTTACTTGCAAAAGTGTGATCTGACAGAGATAGATAAAACTAAACAAACGATAAAGTAAATATTTCTGGGTTTTTTGGTTTATAGATCGGAAAGTAAAACATTGCAAAATAGTAGATCGGAAACTTATATGGTGGAAAATAGACCCGGGGGCCATAGGTTTCACTAGAGGCTTCTCTCAAGATAGCAAATAATACGGTGGGTGAACAAATTACTATCGAGCAATTGATAGAAAAGTGCAAAGTTATGACGATATCAAAGGCAATGGATATGAAATATAGGCATCACGTCCGTGTCAAGTAGGCCGACTCCTGCCTGCGTCTACTACTATTACTCCACACATCGACCGTCTCATGCCGGCATCTAGAGTATTAAGTTCATGAAGAACAGAGTAACACATTAAGTAATATGACATGGTGTAGAGGAATAAACTCAAGAAATATATGGAAACCCCATATTTTTATCCTCGATGGCAATAATACAATACGTGCCTTGCTGCCCCTACTGTCACTGGGAAAGGACACCACAAGATGAACCCAAAGCTAAACACTTCTCCCATTGCAAGAAAAACCAATCTAGTTGGCCAAACTAAACCGTAGTTTGAAGAGAATTACAAAGATATGAAATCATACATAAAATAATTCAGAGAAGACTCAAATAATATTCATAGATAAGCTGATCATAAATCCACAATTCATTGGATCTCGACAAACACACCACAAAAGAAGATTACATCAGATAGATCTCGAAGAACATCGAGGAGAACATGGTATTGAGAATCAAAGAGAGAGAAGAAGCCATCTAGATACTAGCTATGGACCCGTAGGTCTGTGCTAAACTACTCACGCTTCATCGGAAGGGCAATATAGTTGATGTAGAAGCCCTCGGTGGTCGAATCAGGCAGGACGCAGGAAAAGGCCCAAAGATGGGATCTCACGAGAATAGAAGGTTGCGGCGGTGGAAAAGTGTTTTCGTGGATGCCTCTGGTGGTTTGGAAATATATGTGAATATATAGGAGGAAGATCTAGGCCAGGGGGTCACCAAGGGGTCCACAAGGTAGGGGCGCGCCCTCCACTCTTGTGGCCGCCTCGTGGGTCTTGTGACTTGCACTCCAAGTCTCCTGGGTGTTTTCTGGTCCAAGAAAAATAATCGCGAAGGTTTTATTCCGTTTGGTATTCTTTTTCTGCGAAGGTGAAAAACAAGGAAAACCAGAAACTGGCACTAGGCTCTAGGTTAATAGGTTAGTCCCAAAAATAATATTAAATAGCATATTAATGCATATAAAACATCCAAAACAGATAATATAATAGCATGGAACAATAAAATATTATAGATACGTTGGAGACGCCAGCTAGCTAGAAATATAAAAACAAACTACCCGCCTTGAGTGTTGGAAAATCGGCGGTTCCGCCACTTTTCCTTATTATCATAGATGCATATCCTTGTTGGACCGTGCGTGATCTTGGGCACTCCCGCCCCGCATCAATTCCTTTACCCAAATTTTAGTAGCCGCCGTACTTCAACCGTTGCCCACACTCCTCCAGCACCGACCTTATAGTAAAATTGCAATAGCCGAGGCATTTGAACCGTCGCCCTCCCTCGTCCACCACCATCTCCACCCACCATTACTAAAATTTTCAGTAGCCGCGGAGTATGCTCAAACACCACCCCGCTCCACAGTCCCCCACCCAGCCCCTCGCCCCCTCGAACCCTAGCTCGCCGCCACAACCAACCCCTACCGGTCAACCCGTTCCTCCTAGCTTAGATAATAAAGTTCAGGTTACCCAGTGAATCCCATACCGTCGACCCACTCCCCTGAGTTTTTAGATGAGGCATGCGATGTCCCTCCCCGCCAGATCCACATCCCCTGCTCCAGAATGTCGCAGCCTAAGCTCGACCATGTATCCCGGGGAGCCCGACGAGCATTCGGCAAAGAAGAGGTTTATCATGGCCTCTCCGGCAGACGTTGGCAAGGTGTCCGCTGTTCGGTTCGACCTGTCGATCCCGGAGCAACACATCACCGCGGAAGCCGGCGAAGACGGTGACTACATTGCCATGATGAAGGCTTCATGTCAACGGGCTAGTGTATTACTGTATCTCGAAAGCTGGCTACCACATCAAGCTCGTCAACAACGATAGCTTCACGCAGGCCATGTCACAGGTTAAGTGTTCCATCCCCAACCCCTCTGGTTCAACCGACGTCGATCTCTTCGATGGCCCGGCCGCTGATATCCTCCGCCGAGCTGTCAAGGATTTGCGATCCTTGTACGCCATCGAGCCCATTTTGTCATTTCTGAAGGACACGTTCTACGGCGGCGGCTTGGGATCCTCAATTGCCAAGTCAGATCTCATCGACCACAACCACGACCACGAGGAGGGCACCCACAAAGGTTCTTCCAAGGTGAAATAGCCCATCCGTGACATCAGAGATCGCACCATGGGGCTGTGCTCCTCCAACTGGAAGGATCCCGTCCATGACATGTGAGGCAACATATTATCAGCAAATCTTACCTTTTCAAGCTTGCCAACCTGTACCCTTTGTTGTAGTAGCATTTCCCGTGCGGTGCTTTAACTGTGTCGCGTTTAAGTATTTCAGTTATGCAAACATGTATTGTTCAATAGGGCTATGTGATGTTTAAGTATGAATTGTCCACTTCTGTTTCACGAATGGCTATATTTGGTTGTTTATAGTGAGTAGATGCCTTGTTTATCTCTTTTTGGTTGTTAGGTTGGTTGCAGTGAGCATTTTTCTAGTTATCGAGCAGATGCCTTGTTTATATGTATTTGGTTCTTAGGTTGGTTTGAGTGAGCATTTGTCAAGTTATCAAGCAGATGCCTTGTTTATCTGTATTTGGTTGTTAGGTTGGTTGAAGTGAGCATTTGTCCAGTTTTCAAGTAGATGCCTTGTTTATCTGTATTTGCTTGTTAGGTTGGTTGTAGTGAGCATTTGTCCATTTTTCAAGCATATGCCCTGTTTATCTGTATTTTCTTGTTAGGTTGGTTGTGGTGAGACTCTGTTCAGTTTTCAATGGCTACATTTGGTTGTTATACCGATCATTTATCCCTTGTTTATTTCAGTCATTCACAATGTGATGTTCATTATGTGCAAGTCGGAACTGTGCCGCTCGACTGCATCAATACCAGTTTGAACGGCTATATTTGGTTCCAATTATACCTGTTGTAGTTAACACATGCCCTTTATTTCAGTTTTACACATTTATCCAGTGTGATGTTTAAGCATGACCTACGTTCTATTCATTTTCAACAATACCAGTTTGAATTGCAATATTTGATGGCTGTTAAGCCTATTGTCAGTAACATTGCCTTCCATTTTGTATCAGCTTCAACAACATGCTGAAACCGACACATTCAAGCTATCATTTGGAGATGATGTTGTTTACCTTTGCTATATTTGCTTGATGTTGTCGGTGTTCTGGGAACGGGGGTACCCAGACTTGCCTGCCTGCGGCCTGCGGCGTGGCTCAAGGGGTGGCCCAGTACGACCCATCTTCATCAACACAAGCTCAAGACCCTCGCGAGGGGCCAAGCCTCGCGGGGCGGACGACAGGAAGCTTCCTCAGGCACGGCCTCGTCAGGCTGGCTCACGAAGAGGCGGAGAGATCAAGGCGGGGTACCTCACGAGGTGCCCATGACGCAAGCCATGACGACCGAGGGCGCCAGGCGGGCGCCAGCCCGTGCAGTGTCCTCATTTCCCCTTTGGTGCAAAGGAGGCAAGCGCAGGCCAAGGCATCAGGCAAAGGCAACCATTTCGGTGCAACAAGACTGTCGGCGTTCTGGGAACGGTGGTCCCCAGACTTGCCTGCCTACGGCAAGGCTCAAAGGAGGCCCAGGACAGCCCATCTTCATCAACGCAAGCTCAAGACCCTCGCGAGGGGCCAAGCCTCATGGGCGGGCGACTAGGAGCTTCCTCAGGCACGGCCTCGTCAAGTTGGCTCATGAGGAGGCGGAGAGTTCAAGGCAGGGTACCTCGCGAGGTGCCCATGACGCAAGCCATGACGACCAAGGGCACCAGTCGGGCGCTAGCCCGCGCAGCGTCCTCCTTTCCCCTTTGGTGCAAAGGGAGCAAGCGTAGGCGAGAGCATCAAGCAAAGGCATCCGTTTCGGTGCAACAAGACCAAGACCAGCCCCAACGGCTGGAAGGAGTCATCGTGGAGCCCAAGCAAAGTCATCACGAGCCTTTGGCGGCGAGGACCAACTTTAGTCGGGATAAGTGTACCCGCTGTTCCCCTTCAAAATGGCCAATTGTTGGCGCCCTTCCCGCTCAATATTTGGGAAGAGGCCTAGGGCCTTAGCCTATAAATAGGAGTAGCCACACTCAGAGTAGGGGATGGAAACGATCGGCATCCAGAGAAAGACAGAGACCCGATCCTCATGCTAGAGCGACGGGACACCACCTAGCAGTTCATCACACCCACCAAGAACAGACCCTCGCGAGGCTGTTCTTCCTGTCTTATTCCTCATCAGCCCAGAGGCAATCCACCATGCCACAAACTAGAGTAGGGTATTACACCACAGCGGTGGCGAACTAGTATAAATCTTGTGTCTCTTGCGCTGTTACATTTAGTGGTTTAGGTCCCAGCGATTCGGCGAGTGCGAGGCGGTGGAAGGTTGGATCTCCGCGCACCCAGTGTTGAACCTCAAGGGTCTGCGGAACCCGAAATCCGACATTTGGCGCGCCCGGTAAAGTCGCGGAATCTGCTTCGTCGCCTCGTTCTTCCCGACCACCGCAACCATATCGGCGCCCGTCGGGCCCGCGCCAGCGCCGAGCCGCCTTGCCTCCCATGTCGCCCGACAGCTCCGTCGTGGCGCCCTCGTCGTTCCCGTCACTGCTTCATCGCCGCCATCGGCCCGGCGAAACGAGCAACAAGCATCGTCCCAGCACCCGTCCATGAGGCGGGGCGGCCGCACCGCCACGCCGCGCACCCCCGCTGGCTCTTCGTCATCGCGCGCCTTGCGCCATGGAGGCCCGAGCTGCACTCATCGCGGCAACGAGCTCTGCGCTACCGCCCGTCGGCAGCGTCTACGAAGAATGGCTCGACCGAAGTCGCCCGAGCTCGTCCGCGCTGCAAGAGCGCCCTCGCCGTCCGTCTCGCTGCACGCACCGCCCAGCGATAAACTCTCGGGCGCCTCGGCCGCCTCCTCCTCAAGAAGCGCCTGGCCCCAAGCGCGCGGTCCTGGCGAAACCGTTCCGCCAGCGCCCGCACGGAAAGCGAGCTGCCAAAGTTCATCGCTCACAAGAAGCTGCCCGCGCTCCCGCGCCAAAGACGTCAAGACCTGCGCTGCCCCGGCCAGCGGCGCGGGAGGCCCAAGACCAACCTCTCTGCCGTCTGAGGCCCCAGCAGCCACGGCGGGCTACAGCCTTTCACCTCCGAGCTGCGCGGCGTCGCGTAGCCCGCCAAGTTCAAGCCAGACCTGCCTCCCGCTATGGCGGCACAGCTGACCCTACGGAGTTCCTCCAGCTCTGAGATGGGCATCGAGGCTGCCAGCGGGATGAAAAGGTCATGGCAAATTGGTTTCCCATGGCGCTCAAGGGCGGGGCCCTTTGGCTCTGAATCGGCCCGAGCACGATCTCTTCTGGGCGAGATGCGTACCGCTTCATCGCCAACTTCCAAGGTACTCGGGACCGGCCACCCGCCCGTGGCGACATGCATCGAATCAAGCAGCAGCGGAAACCCCAAAAGTACATCGGCCTTCAACAACGCGCGCTCAAGATCCCGGGGTAGCGGAGGAGGCCATCATCTCTGCCTTCTTCGACGGAGTGCGTGACGTCAAGATGAAGGAGGAGCTGGCGATGCATGAAGATCCGTGCACCTCCCTGGAGCTGTTCAACTTGGCGACCAAGTGCGCCAGGGCTGAGGAGGGGCGCCTCTCCCTCCTCGAGCTGCCTGGCGCGGATCCCGAAGAGAAGAAGTCCAAGGCCAAGGACATAAAATGCAAGGGGGCTACCGTACTCACGGCCGAACCAGACACCAAGCGAGGCAGAGATCAGCCCGAGTCCTCCAAGGGCAGCCGGTACTGCATGCACCACGACCTCCACACCCACAACACCAATGAATGCCAAGAACTCCGGGCCGTACGTGAAGGAAGGGTCGGCAGACGCCCCGAGCGCAGCGACCGGGGCTATGGCCGAGGAGGAGGAAGGAATGCAGGGCCATGGGAAGACCGCGGCCAGCGCCAAGGGTGGCGCGACCAACCTCGCGAGGACGGCTGGCAAGACCCACCTCGCGAGGGAGGCTGGAGGGATCAGCCTCGCGAGGATCGCCTGCAGGGGAACGCGGGCCTCCCTCCGCTGCCGCCGCCGCCAAGGAGGATTGAAGACCGTCATCAGGACGAGGGGGTTGGGGGCTTCCAGGAAGCGTGCACGATCGCCTGCATCCTGGGCGGCGCTCAAGCCCCAGCCTCTCAACGCATCTTCAAGCAGTTCGCCCACGAAGTGAATGCAGTCCTCCCCAAGCTCGAGGCCACGCGCCCTCTCAGGTGGTCGGCGTGCGCCATCACGTTCAGCTCAGCGGAGCAGCTCAAGTGCACAGCCCCCGTGCCCAAGGTAGGGGGCGAACCTACGGCCTTCCGCTTAGGAAACGCCATGGACGATCATCAGCAATGTGCTAGTCACCAAGACCCTCGGCGGCGGGCGGGGCTCAACGTCTGTCCGTGAAACATTCAACAATCTTGGTGCCTTGCGTCGCTTCAGCCAACCAAGCCTTTCTCCGAGTCACCGAGCGGCTCCACAGATCCCGATCGGGCAGGTCCGCCTTCTGTCACCTTCGGGGCTCGCGACAACTACCACACCGAGCTCGTCGACTTGGCGTCGCCCACGATCGCTTTGTCGTACAGCGCCATCCTCGGGTACCCAGCGTTGGCCAAATTCATAGCCATAACCCACCATGGCTACAACATCCTCAAGATGCGAGAAGCGGCGGGGTCATCACGGTGCCTGTGAAGAGAGAGAGCGCAGATGTGCTCCTGGAGGCGAGCCCTTGAGCCGCATCGCTAGAAGACCAGACCACGGCGGCGGGAGGCCTCCCGAGGCCGCACCCAAGAAGAAGAAGACATCGACCGGCCCAGCTCCTCAAGAGACAGGCCCCTCGGGGCCCGCACGGGCCGAGGGAGCCTCCTTCCATCGCATAGGAAGCGCGCGGCGCCCTCCTCGAGCGGGGCTCGGGGCTCTCCCTAGGGAGCCGCCGACCTCGCCAAGGTCTCGAGGCGCTTGGGCACCACGTGGGCGTGTGTGAGCACGTTCCATAGCGGGAGCAAGGCAAGGAGGGCCGAACCCTCAGGAGTTTGTCAGCAAGGCCATTGAGGAGCTACAGGAGTCAAGGGTCATGAGGGGCATCCGCCGCCTACCCGCTGTGGCCCCCCATCCAGGCGAGGATGGTGGGTTGCGCTTCTGCATCGACATACAAGGGCTCAACCGAGCCGCATCTCAAGAGCGCCTCTGGCCCTCGCGAGTGGGACGTTGCGAAGGTCCGCCCCACAGCTATGTGCGCATGCCTTATGGCACTAAGCGCAGCTGCTGAGCACCAGCGTCTCATGAGGCCATCCTGGAGGCTCAAGAGGTCAGGCACGCCGCAGCCCTGGCGGAGATGGAGATGGCCCCTAAGGAGCCGCCAGCGCCTCCCGAGCCTCCCTAGGCCCCCGGGCCTGGGGGCTCGTGAGGATCGGCTCCCGCAGCCCACCGAATCTGCTACATCAACAACCCTTCGTCCCGAACATCACCAGGTGACATCTTTAAATTTCGTTTCAGGCTGGGAGCGCCTTCAGGGCCGCATTATTCCCAGGCCGCGTGGGTCTGTCCCTGCGGCATGTATCCCTTTTATTTCATGTCATTAGCTTGTCCTGTTGCGGGCGCCCCTCGGGCTGCATCATCCCCAAGCCGCTCGGGCCTGTCCCAGCGGCATGTATCCTTCTTGCGTTTTCCTTAGGATTATGCTCTCGCTCCACCATGCTTGTTATTTGGAGCCTTTCCTGGGTGGCGGAATCTTGCACATTAAAGGGGGGGCGCCTGAGCATCGTGACTCAGGGCTCCTACCGGCTCTCCGGCCCTCACCCTCTGGTCTCGTCCATGGCATCGCGACCTGGCTTGCCAGCGGCAGTGAGACCAGCACGAGAGCCAGGACCGAGGGCGTAGAGTTTCGTCATCCAACCCAGCTTAGCAGCGTTAAAGGGGCTGCTGAGCATCGCGACTCTGGGCTCCTACCGGCTCTCCGGCCCTCACCCTCTGGTCTTGTCCATGGCATCGCGACACGGCTTGCCGGCGGACAGTGAGACCAGCCGAGCCGGACCGAGGATGTAGAGTTGCTGCGTCGACCCAGTGGCGCGTTAAAGGGAGGGTGCACGAGCATCGCGACTCGGGGCTCCTACCGGCTCTCGGCCCTCACCCTCTGGTCTTGTCCATGGCATCGCGACACGGCTTGCCGGCGGACAGGCTGAGACCAGCCGAGCCGGGACCGAGGGCGTGGGTTCGTCATCTAATCCAGCTGCGCATTAAAGGGGGTGCACGAGCATCGCGACTCGGGGCTCCTACCGGCTCTCGGCCCTCACCCTCTGGTCTTGTCCATGGCATCGCGACCTGGCTTGCCGGCGACGGCTGAGACCAGCCGAGGCGGGACCGAGCGTGAAACACCGGCATCTAGCCAAATTTGCAGAACACACTTTCGAAGATAAGGCCAGAGCGGCGCAACCCGCCTTGAGTAGGGCCCGTGAGTCCAGCTGGCTCACGGGTGCCCAGATCACCTCGTCCAGCCCTACCGTGCCAGCCACGTGTCGAGGTGGGGCTGTATCGCCCGGGGCTCCTCACGGAGAGCCCCTTCCATGTTCGATGGAAGCACCATGCTCCAGCTGGCTGGCGACACTGCCTAGGGCGGCTATGCCCGTGCGCATCGCGAGCGCTATGCTCCTTGCTGGTGATAAACAAGCGAGGTGGCCTCCGGGTCGCATCAACCTCGGGGAGCCCAGGCTCGAGTGTCGGCCTCGTCCGCGCCTCCCCTCGGGGCGTCGTGCGAGGCTGGGCACGGGGGCTGCTTGCTGAGTCACGCCAGACGCCGCCACCCAGCCAGCCCCTCGGGCCTGGTTACGTCCTGCAATCACTCCCGGCGGAGCCAAAGTGCGAATGCCGTTTGTGCATCAAGGGGACTCCTGAGCATCGCGACTCGGAGCCTAACTGGTCACGTAGCCCCTCACCCTTAGTTCGAAGGCTAACGGCGGTTGAGGTATCTTGTGAGGCAGGCTCTGCAGAGCGTGAAACAGACGGATCCGCCCGTGTCTCACCTCCCTACTTGCTGTTAAATGCGCCAAGGGGACTCTTGAGCATCGCGACTCGGAAGCCTAACTTGTCACGTAGCCCCTCCTCCTTGGTCCCGTCCTAGTTTCCGGTCGGGGCTAGCAATGATTGAGTATCTGTGAGGCGGGCTCTGCCGGGCGTAGAACATAAAGCAAGTAGGAAGCACAAATTTCAAGGAATTCAAAAGCAAATATTACAGTCCACACTGTTATCCAGTACCAAGCATAAGTTTAACGCCTCCTCGAGGCATCATACATGTGCAGGAATTAAAAGCAAGGCGGGAGCCTGCAGAGTCACTTGTCGGCGGTGGAGCAGCGGAGTGGGCTCGCCTCGTGAAGCAGCAGGGCGGCAGCGCCTCGCCCGGCTTGGTCTTGAAGGCCCGAACTTCCCAACAGCCTCAGCGCGACCCTTCATAGCCTCGGCGCGGCAGCTGCATGCTCGCCACTTGCTGGCTCCGGCAGGCTGTCCATGGCGGCCAGCTGGGATCGCGAATAGATAGATGTGGTGAGGATCAGCGTCGATGCGCGGAAGACAAGACAGCGCCTCGGCCTCGGCCGTGGGGCCAAGACCAAGGATACATCTTCAAGAGCGCGAACCGGAAGGGAAGCAGCTTGGCGGGGCCGTCCTCTGCACCGGCGGTGGGCTCTCGGGCCGCTATCATAAAGCTCCCTCAGCAGGGCGCGAGCCTTCACCTCCATATCCATGAAGGCCACGCGATCTTCCGTGAGACCCGCGCCTTGTCGTCCAGCTCGACGTTCCTCGCCTCCAGCTCCTGCTCCAGCGCACCTAGGCGGTCACGGCGCTTCTTCAGCCTGGCATCCCGGTCGTTGACGGCCGCCTCGCGAGCCTTCATGCTTTCCTCCTGCTACTGGCGGAGGCGGGCCTCCTCGGCGAGCTGGTTCTGCAGGCCCTTCAACTCGCCCTCCAGCGTCTCACAGCGACCTTGGATGCTGGCTACCTCCCCCAGGGCAGCGTCGCGGGCAATCTTCACCTCACGAACAGCTTGCTTCTCCTCGTCGCAAGCTGTCGAGGCCTGGACCAGCGCCGCCCGAATCAAGCATCGGGCGAATCTGGCGAAGCCAGCTCCAGCGCCCAGCCATCGAGGGGTCGGCGCCCGAAGATCTGCCAGCGGCGATCCAGTCCGGCAACGGCGCGATCGAGAACAGCATTGGAGGAGCAGCGGTTGGTGGAAGTAGGAAGGAAGAAGGCGGCTGCGTGACCACTGCGCCTGGCGGAACCCAGCGGCGCCACGGCAACAGATGGAGGCAGCGCCAAGCAAGGGCACCTCGGGGTCGCTGGGTCAAGGGGCTGAGCTTCGCCCAGCCAGGCTCAGCCAGTCTGCCGAGATGCCGGGCGGGAGAGGCACAGGCGTCGGGATCACCTTCTTTTTCTGGCGGAGGCACCGCCCGCGGATGGGGCCTCGAGGCCCCCTTCAGCTTCTTCGCTGCGGGCGCCGGCTGGCGAAGACATGGACATCGAGATCTTGTCGTGAACAATAATCAAGGCAGAAGCGAGGCACTTACAGGTCGTCGCGGTGGACTCGAGCAGCCTCGGCCATGCTTGAAGCCGAGCGGCTGCGGGATCAGCTTCAAGAGGACCAGGAGCAGGCGAGGCGCGTCTGCGGATCGCCCGGGGCAGGCAGACCATGAGAACCAGCCCATCCGGTCCTTCTTCGGGATCGGGGCAGGCTCCTGCCTCGAGCTCATCCTCATCCTCGTCGTCGTCACTGCAGGGGAGGCGGAGAAGCAGGACCTGCACGCGAGGAGGAGCCCTTGACTCCACTCCCAAATCAACCCCCCTCTCCCGCCTCTCCTTCCTCCACCTCTTCGCTGGAGTCGGAAGAGGACACGTCCACAAGGTCCTCCAGAGCCTCCACGGGCACGGGCCTGTCCCCATTGAAGACAGGCATGGGCCCCACTACCTCCCAATCCTCCACGAAGGAACAAGGCGCGGGGTGCCCTCCAGTCTCGCCACATCGCCCCCAACCAAGGACTGGAGGACCGTCGCCCAGATCCTCGCTGGCGAGACCACGGGGCTCGAGTGAGGCCTCCACATCGAGGCAGTCTTGGCGAAGTGGAGCAGTTGGTGCTCGAGGAACTCCCTCGGCAGCGGCAAGATCAGTCACCGCGCGCGCCCGCGTCGGCCCGGCCAGATCTGCATCCATCTTCTCGGCCACCACTTCACAGGGATCCCAAAGCTCCTTTCGAGACCAGTCGTCGGAACTCTCAGCGAGGCTCCGTGGGCAGGATCGGCCAAGGTGGATCGCCCACATCCTGAAGACCCACTTGCTCTGAAGCCCTCAATCCGCTTCCGAGGTTTGAAATGGCGATGGCTCCGCTGCATCTGTGGCTTCAGCGCCTGTGGCGGAACCACGGGACGTTCGGAGGAAGAAGTAGTGGCGCAACAAGGCCACGAGGTTTCACCCCAACATGGGCCTCACAATAGTAAGCGAAGATTGCGGAAGAAGGGCGGAGTTGGGATGGAGGTGCAGAGCTTGAATGTTGTAATGGCGGAGGGCGGAGAAGAAGAACTTCGAAAGGGAGGCACCGGACCAGCAATGATGGGCTCTCAAAGAACGGGTAGAAGGTACTCCCCTACCCTCGGGCGGTGGAGCCGGCCTCGAGCAGCTCCCGCTCTGTTGGCGCTTGCGCCTCGCCATCCGGGGCACCAGGCGAGGCTCGCCCCTAACACATTTAGGCGGGTCAAAGGCGGGAGAGTACCAGGCTCGGCCGGGGTTTGGCGAGCCATGGCTGGCTAGAACACTTGGCGGAGTGGATCTGAAGATCTTGGAAGCGAGAGGAGAGGCGCAAGAAAGGGGATCTGAGCAGCAAGCGGAGAAAGTAAAGGAGGCAAGGAAGATGCCGCTCTATTATCAACCCAGCGGTTGCTTGAGGCGACGCGTCCAATCAACATCCCTTGGCGCCCAAGGCCGCAGGCTGTTAGGACCTGACGCCGCACTTGCCCTTCGCCTCTCTGCTCGGCCTCGCTCGGGCGCGTGGGCCGGGGCTACTGCCGGCGATGCAGGAGCAGGGGTCCCAGGACTTGCTGCACAGCCTGCGGGCGTGGCTCAAGGAGGCCAGGACAGCCCATCTTCATCAGCGCAAGCTCAAGACCCTCGCGAGGCCAAGCCTCATGAGGCGGACTACAGGAGCTTCCTCGAGCGCGGCCTCGTCAGGTTGGCTCATGAGGCGGCGGAGAGTTCAAGGCAGGGTACCTCGCGAGGTGCCCATGGCAAACCATGGCGACCAAGGGCGCCCGATGAGGCGCCAGCCCGCGGCGTCCTCCTTTCCCCTTTGGTGCAAAGGGAGCAAGCGCGGCGAGCATCAAGCAAAGGCATCCGTTTGGTGGAACAAGACCAGGACCAGCCCCAGCGGTGGAAGGAGTCATCGTGGAGCCCAAGCGGCGTCATCACGAGCCTTTGGCGGCGAGGACCAACTTTAGTCGAGGATAAGTGTACCCATTGTTCCCCTTCAAAATGGCCAATTGTTGGCGCCCTTCCGCTCAATATTTGGGAAGAGGCCGGGGCCTTCGCCTATAAATAGGAGTAGCCACACTCGAGTAGGGGATGGAAGCGATCGGCATCGAGAAAAAGCGAGACCCGATCCTCATACTAGAGCGGCGGGACACCACCTAGCAGTTCATCACACAACAAGAACAGACCCTCGTGAGGCTGTTCTTCCTATGTATTCCTCATCAGCCCAGAGAAATCCACCACGCCACAAACTAGAGTAGGGTATTACACCTGCGGTGGCCCGAACTAGTATAAATCTCGTGTCTCTTCGCTTGTTACATTTTAGTAGTTTAGGTCCCAGCGATTCGGCGAGGTGCGAGACGGTGGAAGGTTGGATCTCTGCGCGCACCCCAGTGTTCGAACCTCAAGGGTCTGCCGGAACCCGAAATCCGACAAAGACCAAGACCAGCTGAACAACAGGAAGGAGGTCATCGTGGAGCCCAAGCCGGTGTCACCGTCAGAGTCTTTGGCAGGCGAGGACCGACTTTAGTCAGGATAAGTGTACTAGATGTTCCCCTTCAAAATGGCCAATTGTTGGCGCCCTTCCCGCTCAATATTTGGGGAGAGGCCCAGGGCCTCCGCCTATAAATAGGACTAACCACCCACATGGTAGGGGGATCGAGGGGATCAGATCGATCGGATCGACCTGATCTAGAGGATCGGCATCTAGAGAGAGAGAAAGAGAGGCGACTGAACTCCCCTAGCAGTTCATCGCACCAGCTCAAGAACAGTCCCTCGCGAGGCAGTTCTTCCCTTGTATTGTTCATGATCAGCCCCAGAGGCAATACACCACACCACACACTGGAGTAGGGTATTACACCACAATGGTGGCCTGAACCAGTATAAACCTCATATCCTCTGTGTTGTTCTTTGTGTAGTTTAGATCCTTGCAGGCGGCGAGAGGCGTAGGTAGGTTGGAGGTGCGATCTCGCGTGCACCCGAGTTCGAACCTAGAGGTCTGCGGAACCGAGATTCGACATTTGGCGCGCCGGTAAGTGCACGAAATCCACCTTCCGCCGCCCTGTTCTTCGCGCCCCCTCGCATCCATGTCGGGCCTTCGTCGAGCCAGCGCGGCGCCGGGCCGCTCGCTACTCGCGTTGCCCAGTCGGCTCCCGTCGGCGGCTGCCCCCGCTGTTCCCCGTCGCCTGCCGTCAACGCCGTCACCGGCCCGGCGAAACGAGCAGCGGCGTCGTCTCTGCATCGCCAGCTGCGGCGGCGGGAAGGCCGCCTTGCCACCCGTCGCTGGCTCCGGCCAGTTCTTCCGTCCACGCCCGTCGCTCCTGCGGACATACCGCCCAGCGTTGCTTACGCACGGAACTCCTCCACTACCGTCCGTCGGCGACCTCTCTGACAGTGGCTCGCCCGCATCACCGAGCTTCGTCGGTGCGGCTGGGGCTCCCTGCGCCATCCCTCTCGCTGCACCGTGCCCGCCTTGCGCGGCGATAAACTCGAGGCGCCTCGGCCGCCTCCCCCTCAAGCGCCTTGGCCCCAAGGCGTGGTCCTGGGCAGAACCTACTCCGTCGGCACCGGCACAACAAGAAAGAGCTGCCAAGAGGTCCCTCGTCCCCAAAGCTGCCAGTGCTCCCGCGCCCGGCTGTCATGACCGCTCTCTGCTCCAGCGCGCCAAGACCTGCGCTGCTCCGGCGGCGGTGCGGAGACCTCAAGGTCAAGCCCTCCGTCACCAAAGGCCTCTGCGTAGCCCTGCAGGCTGCCGTGCCTTCACCGCCGAGCTGCGCAGCGTGGCTGGCAGGTAAGTTCAAGCAGACCTGCCCCCATGCTCGATGGCACGGCCGACCCTTGGAGTTCCTCCAGCTCTATGAGCTGGGCATCAACCGCCAGCGGAGGCGAAAAGGTCATGGCGAACTGGTTTCCCATGGCGCTCAAGGGCGGTGCCACTTTGGCTCTGAACCTGGCTCTGGCATGATTTCCTCACAGGAGCGAGATGCGCACCGATTCATCGCCAACTTCAAAGGCACCCGATCGGCCCCGGCCATGAGTGACTTCGCTACATCAAGCAGCCGTCGGGAAGGCTATCGGTGTCAAAACCGGTGGATCTCGGGTAGGGGTCCCGAACTGTGCGTCTAGGCGGATGGTAACAGGAGACAAGGGACATGATGTTTTTACCCAGGTTCGGGCCCTCTCGATGGAGGTAATACCCTACTCCTGCTTGATTAATATTGATGATATGGGTAGTACAAGATTAGATCTACCACGAGATCAAGGAGGCTAAACCTAGAAGCTAGCCTATGGTATGATTGTTGTTCGTCCTATGGACTAAAACCCTCCAGTTTATATAGATATCGGATAGGTTAGGGTTACACAGAGTTGGTTACAATGGTAGGAGATCTACATATCCGTATCGCCAAGCTTGCCTTCCATGCCAAGGAAAATCCCATCCAGACACAGGACGAAGTCTTCAATCTTGTATCTTCATAGTCTTGGAGTCCGGCCGTGACGATAGTCCGGCAATCCGGACACCCCCTAGTCCGGGACTCCCTTAGTAGCCCCTGAACCAGGCTTCAATGATGATGAGTCCAGCGCGCATATTGTCTTCGGCATTGCAAGGCGGGTTCCTCCTCCGAATACTTCATAGAAGGTTTTTAACACAAGGATAGTGTCGGCTCCATAAAACAAGTTCCACATAACACCGTAGAGAATAATTTTTGCAAAAATCTGCGGCGTATTCATGGCGTGACATCACCTCCGGCCGAGCCTTTATATGAATTGTTTTTATTGTTCCACCTCAAGCGTGTTTAGCGGCGGTTTCCTTGGCACGTCTTATCAAAGCATAGATCGTGCCCCTTATTCGGATTCTCATCAATACGGACGTGGGTAACCCAACCGTGCCCGTTGGCCTGCCTTCTCTATCAAAGCGAGTCCTAATCGACCACAGGGTGGGCTCTTGGTATTCAACCTCTTTATAATGAGAACAAGGCCCACTTCTTTTTACACCTCCATCGAGTTAGCCTCACGCTTGAGTTCCAACACCCAAAGCTTGATTCAGTAGCGCCGGACTTTCGGCGATGTCCGGATCCGACCAGCCGCGGCCGATGGATGTCTTCCTCCGTCCGCGAAGAAGATGTGCTAAAGCTGCGCGACGCCAGGTATCTAACGGTGAGATCTCGCATAGGCTGCCTGCTCGAGGCAGGTCATTCCCACTCTGAGCCAGCGAGAACGTGGTGTTCGTGTCCCACCTCCTTCGGGGTTTAGGCTTCCCGACGGATCCCTTTGTGCGGAGGCTCATGTTTTATTATGGGCTTGATTTCCATGAATTGAATCCGGAGTCCATCCTCCATATCTCGTCATTCATTGTCGTATGTGAGGCCTTCCTCCATATTTCCCCCCACTTTGGATTGTGGCTCATGACCTTCAAGGTGGAGCCAAAGATGATCGAGGGCAACAAGCAGAGTGCGAGAGGGCAGTCATAAGCAAATGTGTTGGTACTCCGTGGCCGAGGCTCTTTTCAAGAGGATCTTGGTTTGTGTAGCAGCAGGGTGGTTTTATATCACCGCTCGGGGGGCACCAAATGGTGGCGCTCCCGCCTTCCGCTCAGTCCACCACAGCGGCTGGCATCATGGGTCAACAAGGGGCTCGACTAGGGGCCGTCAAGGGCGTTCCCTTGCTCTGGGGCCGTATTCGAGACCTCCAGGAAGAGGATCAATCTGGTCGCGATGGCGCGAGGTTATGGTGATCCGGCACCTTCAGCCCTGCAAACGTAGCCCCCCTCCGCTGTGGGAATTCAATCCGGAGGACCACGAGCTCTCAAAATTTTATGGGCACGGCGCCTGCGTGAGATGTATAAACTGTTCTTCGGATCACAAGAGAAGTGTCCGGACTTGACCGAGGACGCAGGACTAAGCTGCAATCGCCCAGATACTCAAGTAAGTAGTCCTGTAACAGGACAAGTTGTTCATTCATTTATTTTATATATATGCCCTTTAAAGGAGCCGTTTCTTGAATAGGAGTGGATAGCCAAGGCAAAGTTAATAAGGTGTCCGGCTCCCCTCCCAGAGACCACGCCGGATCCCATGCTGACCAAGATGTTGAAGGTCGTGCCTTTTGAAGAAGGCGAAGGGGGGAGCGGGGAAGCAACTGCCTCTACGAAGGAGGCTATCAAGGAAGGAGTGATTAAGAGTCCCACCTTCCGAGGAGAGAAGAGGACTGCTTCGGAAGATCCGGAGGTCAAGGCCTCAAAGAGGGGAGGAATCTTCGTCGGAGAGTCCGTGCTGGGAAGTAACCCAGCCGCACTATTTCCCCAAGGGATCAGCCCTCCAATGAGCCGTAAGTAAAAAAGAAGGGTCTTGTAAATAAGGAACATCCTGTATTTATTTATGAAGATAACCGAAATTGTACCTTGTAGTTTGGATCTCAGCCCTTCTCAGTGAGCTCGTCTTGGGGATCTTCTTCCGAGATGATGGAGGCGAACGCCTCCACCTGTCGCACCCTCATGTGAGGCGGACGACTCGGAGGTGTCGTCAGGAGGTTCCCAAGTCCAGTGGGGCGGAAGGTCAGCGCCAAGTGGTGTGCGGTCGGAGGAGCTGAAGGATCTGCTTGGGCGGCGGCTATTTTAGAAGATCACCGTGCTCTAATGGAGTGCGGTGATTGAAAGAATTGCATCCATGAGGCGGATTACATGAAAACCGTCGAAGCTTCTTGTGGAGTTTGAGGTGCGCAAAAATGATGTACCTTCGGCAGTTATGCATATAAAATCGCCTGTATAGATAGTAGCCCACGTGACTCGGTATGTTGTCAAAATTGACAGCGTGCGAGATCAAATCTCGATTATAACATATCGCCGCTCCTAAACAGGTGGCGGGCGTCCGGAGGCCAGCTGGACTGATGAATATGCCGAACTAAGCGACAACTTGACTAGGCGGATCACGGACATCGCTGGTCAATAAGCGATTTGCCGAGTCACAAGGTGTCGACTTCTTCTACGGACACCTGGTAAGGGGCTTGACGCCCATGTCTTACTATTAGTATGCTTAATGCAGATGGTGCCGCTGCCATGGAGGAGCTGCGGGCGAACTTCGCGAGCAAAAGAAACAAGCCAGAAATCGATGTGCGGCCGCATTAAAAAGCGGCGAAGAGCTAAAGCGAGCGGGCTGCTCCTTTGCCGAAGCAAAGAGGAAATGGCCGATATGGCAAAAAGTTAAGAATACTACCAATCGCTGCGAGGTGCTTGAAAAAAGAATGTCAAGCGGAACAAGAGGGCTAAAAAGGCGCGCCGAATCCAAAACGCCTAATCGGCTTTGAGAGCTGCCAAAGAGGAGCTGAGTCGGTAGGGCAATTGCGGCTGGAAAACCGTTTACGCTGCGGAGAAATATCAGATCAAAGTATGCTCGGTTGGATAAGTTGTGGAGTTCGGAGGATGCTTATCTGGACTTGGCGGCGAGCATCATGGATGCGGTTGAGCACTTCCGGGGCGGAAGGGCACAAAAGGGAAGAGCTATATTGGTCGCAATTCCATAGTCCGGGCGTCCTATGCTGCTGACCGATCGATTGGCGAATGGGCGAGCTGAATCGGTTGTCGGATTGCCATGAAGCATGTCTTGACTCACTTGTGGCGGCGGACCCCACCAAGAGCTATTTTGGTTTAGTGCAGCGGTTTCTTGAGTGCGGTACAGCGTGTCGGCGCAATGAAGCGATCGGCGTGTATTGAGGGCGCGGATGGCTCTTGCCCGTGTCAAGACATACCGGGCAGAGATGAAGGCCAGCGACATTGCATCCCAAGATTGGACGAAGCCAGTACACTGCCGAGCACTACTTTGAAGAAGTCTGCCGGGCGCTTCGTTTAATAGAGACGCAGATTGCTCGAAGGATATTATGTTTAAATGACATGTATGATTTGTGAAAACAATGTTTCAATATAATATAAGAGCTTTTTATACTTGTGCGTTCAAGTAGTAAACTACTCCCAATGCGGCCATTTATGTATATGTATATAACTTTGAAAGATGGCAGTCCTTGGCTTAGCCCCACGCACATAGTGCGGGTGTGTTCAAAGCGCTTTTCACATTAATCCAACGTCTTGGTCCTGTTAAGGAGGTGATAAGCGTAGCAAACCAGGCAACGGACTATAATGCTTTATCACTTTCACTTAGCCATAGGAGTTCAAGGTGGGGCTACTATATAGCCCACAGGGCACCGCACTCTCCCGAATTCGAGTGCGTATGTGCACGACCGAAACCGGTCCTTCGTTAATGCGGAGGAATCCTAAACATTCCTGTGAGTCATCGAGTGGTTGACCAGTCTCTCGCTATATCATGACAATCAGTTTTCGGCTTTCTCTACTGAGGTGCTCGCCCGGCCGAACCGGGGCACAATCGCAGTAGTTCTCCTGGTGCCGCGTTAGCCGTGAAAACGGAACATAAGGCCTAACTCGAGACGCCGAATACTCCCTAAGGTATTCGGTCTTTATGAAAATGGACAGAATAATGCCCTAAGCCCCTGGTGTCCAGGTACGCGCAAAAATTCTGGTGCGGTCAATGCCAAAACACCAGCCTCCTCCTCGTTTATAGTAAGGAACCAGGGGATGTATATCAACAAGAGACAGTGAAAAAAGGTTTACGTAGGGTCTTATTCTGAAAAGAACACTTGCAACGGGTCCCTACTGCACGTCTGCGCCTGTGTCTCCATTGTGCCGTATCACGGGCGGGTGTAGCGTTGTTCATCTGTAAAGAGAGGAACTTAGTTTAAAGAAAAAGGATCATGCGAAAGATGTACTTAATATTAAATAAATAGAGTGCAGTTCAAGGAGTGAATAAAATTGAGCTTTATTGTCTCTTGTTATACATGCATCGGCCCCTCTTATGGGGGTATGCGCTAGTAGGCGCGGACTCGTCTAGCCGTGTCCGGGTTTGAATGACCAATTCAGGTTCTTTGCCTAGCGAGCGGGATAGCTGTGGGGCTGTCAAGGCAGTCTCCCATTCTTCCGTGCTCGAGTAACACTAATATTTCCTTTTAACAAGATGATGCCGCGTGGACGGGCATTTTAAGTGTTAGAGATGCATAATGCGGTATTGCGTTAAAAGCGGTAGCTTGGCGTCCCAATAGTGTGATGGCTACTTTTAAGCGGGGCGACATGGAAGATTAACCTTTATGCGATGGAAGTTGTCGGATGAACCGAACACAACTTCTAGCAGTATGGAGCCATACAATGGGCATATGGGCTGGCATTACTCCTTTAAAGGAGGTGTTGCTACGGCGAATTTTGGTTGGGTTTATCCCCATGCTGCGGATTGTGTCCCGATATATCAGGTTTATGTCACTGCCGCCATCCATGAGGACTTGTGTAAATTGGAATCCGTCGATTATAGGATCCAATATCAAGGCAGTCCATCCTGCGTTCCGAATATTTTCAGAATAGTCCTGATGGTCGAAGGTTATTGGTTTTGACAACCAGTGTGCAGCGCGCCTTTTAGTGGGCGCCGCTCTGTTTTTCCCTTTGATCACGCGAAGTGAGTTTACTGTCTTAACCTCCTGTGGGAAAGTTCTTTGTTTTCTGGGGCTCTGCTTGTGGTGCTCGTCGTCATCTTCACTTGGTGTGTCGAGCCCCTTGTGTTCAGCGTTCAGTCTGCCGGACTGTTTGAAGACAACAATTTACGTGGGTATGGTTAGCAGGCCTCCCGAAGTCTTGTGGATTTGACATATCTTGTCCAAGATTTTGTTGAAGTTGGATAGCTCATCGCTATTGTCCTCAAGGGCAGTTTTTGTTGTTCTGCCGTGAGCTTTTGAATCCGGCGTTGGTGCCGTGCTCTTTGGACTGTTCCTTTTAATCCGGCGCTGGTCCTTGTTGCACCGTGGTTTCCCATTTCCATCCCTAATTTGAATGTACTTGGGTCGCTGGTGCTGCACCTTCTAGCCAGCTATCCTCTCCCGCATAAAGCGGGTCATGAGGCTTGTTAATCGGCCATTATTCTTGGCTTTTCTTGGCTGAGGTGTCTGGCGAGCCATTACGTCTCGGACGTTGTGTTTGAAAGCTGCTAAGTCTTGGCGTCCGCACGATCGACTATTTGGTTCTTTTAGTAAGGAACCTGTTCCAAATTTCGGGCTGACTCTCCGGGCTGTTGAGTTATGTGACCTAGATAAATGCATCCGGAGGCGGACATAAGTCCCCAAAATTTGCCCAAAATGCCTCCTCGAGCTCTTCCCAGCTTCAATGGTATTTTCGGGAGGCTCTTAAGCCAATGCCGAGCTGGCCCTTTGAGTTTAAGGGTAAGTATTTTATGGCGTGGAGATCATCTCCTCTAGCCATGTATATGTGGAGGATGTAATCCTCAATCCGAGACTCGAGTGCATTGTTCCGTCGTATGCCTCTATGTTTACGGGTTTGAATCCTTGGAAATTCATGATCCAGCACCTCATCGGTGAAACATAGGGGTGTCTGGCGCCCTATATTGGGTTTGTCGTGATCTTGAATTTTGGCGTATTGCATTGCTTTGTGAGCATGCTTTCTTGGCCCATAGATGGACCTAACTGGGCCATCCTTTTGATGTGAATCCTTATGCGGATCGCATATTGGCTTGTGTCTTGGCACCATTAGCTGCTCTCTTTTTGCCGTGAGGTCGTCCATCCGACGGGTGGCTTTCTTACTTTTAATTGTGGGGGCTCTAAGGCCTCCTCGTCGGTCAGGCGTAGCTTTCTTTTACGGTAGCTCTTTGTTCGGCGATTTGTCGCCGTCTTGTCTCTGATGCTGAATACTTTGCTCAATCTGATCCTGAGTGCATCTTCCGCTGTTTTGAGCTTCCGCTTTTTTTCAGGCTACTGGCAGATGGCGGCGAGCCTTTTCTCGGAGGTCATTTGCTCCAATAGTTTGTCCGCGTGAGATCGTCCGGACTGTTGTCTTCGCCGGGACAGATTGTTTATCCAAGTTGTCTTGTTGGACGATTGCTCGATAGCTTGTTCATTGTCCACGGTTCGCCCTGCTCTATGGCTGGGTCTTTGTTGAGGGGACTTTGTTGGCGTTTACGTTGCCGTTTTGACTGCTTTTAGAGGATTTATCCTTCGTGGCGTCCGTTGTTCCTCGTCTTCATTTCCTTTAGGTGTATCCACCATGTATACAACATGGGATGAGGTTGTCCAGCATCCTATAGGTGCTGGTTCATTATTGTCTCCTACATCGTCGTCCATACCGTCGATGTCTTGAGTCGAATCGAGCACGTCGTGTAAGCTTTCGGCGGTGGCTCTGAAAGTGGGTGGTGGGTGGGCGTTGAATTTCTTCGTCGTCGCATCCCAACCTTCCCGACCGTAGTCCGGCCAGGGCTCTCCGGATAAAGAGAGACTTTAGTGAATTCAGGATGTCGCCAAAGGCGAGTCTGAAAAGATCTCATGGCTGTGAACTCCATGACGGTGCCGGTCGGATCCGATTGGCGGGGCGCGGAGGTTGGAGTCCGGAGAGGAGTTCGGCACCACAGGTCGAGGTCTTCGCAGGGACGAGGATGGAGTTCGCCTCGATCGCCGTGAGATTGTAACCCCTGAGGTGGTGTCCAACCACTCGTCCTTGATCGGGGAATCCGGCTCCGGATTAAGGGTCGGAGCAGATGCTGGTGCGGCCTCCAGGGCACTGTTCGGCTGCAGAGCTAGATCATGCCCATCGAGGCGATCTTGGCGGCGCAGCTGCGGCTCGAATCCGTCGAAGATCAAGTCTCCGCGGATATCGGCCGTATAGTTCAAACTTCCAATCTGACTGATGGCCAGGGCGTAGCTTTCGATCTGCTCCGGATGGCCAAGTGAATTGGCCCTTGATGCAAAGCCGCCGAATCTGAAGATCTGTCCGGGAGAAAAGTCTCACCACTGGACGCGTCGTTGTTGATGATCGAAGGAGCCATCGGGCCTATTGGTGGCGACAGAGGAACTCTCAATGAAAGCACCAATGTCGGTGTCAAAACCGGTGGATGTCGGGTAGGGGTCCCGAACTGTGCGTCTAGGCGGATGGTAACAGGAGACAAGGGACACGATGTTTTTACCCAGGTTGGGCCCTCTCGATGGAGTAATACCCTACTCCTGCTTGATTAATATTGATGATATGGGTAGTACAAGAGTAGATCTACCACGAGATCAAGGAGGCTAAACCCTAGAAGCTAGCCTATGGTATGATTGTTGTTCGTCCTACGGACTAAAACCCTCCGGTTTATATAGACACCGGATAGGTTAGGGTTACACAGAGTCGGTGACAATGGTAGGAGATCTACATATCCGTATCGCCAAGCTTTCCTTCCACGCCAAGGAAAGTCCCATCCGGACACGGGACGAAGTCTTCAATCTTGTATCTTCATAGTCTTGGCGTCCGGCCGTGACGATAGTCCGGCTATCCGGACACCACCTAGTTCGGGACTCCCTCAGAGACCCTGCAAAAGTTCATCCAATGTTTCAACAACGCTCGCCTTAAGATCCCCACGGTGTCTGAGGAGGCCATCATCTCAGCCTTCTCTGACGGTGTGCGTGACGTCAAGACGAAGGAAGAGCTCGCGATCCATGAAGACCTATGCACATCCCTGGAGCAGTTCAACTTGGCGACAAAGTGCGCCAGGGCTGAGGAAGGACGCCTTTCCCTTCTCGAGCTGCCGGCCGACAACCCAGAAGAGAAGAAGCCCAAGGTCAAGGACGTGAAGTGCAAGGGGGCTGCTGTGCTTGCAGCAGAGCTGGACACCAAGCGAGGAAAGGATCAGCCTGAGTCATCCAAGGGCAGTCGATACTACGTGTACCATGACCTCCACACCCACAACACCAACGAATGCCAAGAGCTCAGGGCCGTGCGGGACGTGCATGCCGGCCGACGCCCCGAGCGCAGCGACCGGGGCTATGGACGAGGAGGAAGAGGTGGAGGACGATGGGAAGACCGTGGCCCTCGCCAAGGGTGGCGTGACCGACCTCGCGAGGACCACTGGCAGGATCAACTTGAGGAGGTTGGAGGGACCCGCCTCGCGAGCGAGGCTGGAGGATCACCTCGCGAGGATCGCCCACAAGGCAACGCAGAGCCTCCCTCCTCGCCACCGCAGCCAAGGAGAAATGAAGACCATCATCGGGGCCGAGGGCTGGGGCTTCCAGAGCCAGCGCAATCGCTTGCATCCTGGGCAGAGCTCAAGCCCAGCGTCTTAACGCATCTTCAAGCCGTTCGACATGAAGTGAATGCAGTCCTCCCGGGCTCGAAGCCACACGCCTCTCGGTGGTCAACGTCGCCCATCACATTCAGCTCGGCGGATCAGCTCAAGTCGCGCAGCCACAGTGAGTCCTCCCGATGCTTTGTTCCCCAATCATCAGCAATGTGCAGTCACGGGACCCTCATCGATGGCGGAGCAGGGCTCAATGTCCCGTCCGTTGAGACATTCAACAATCTCCAAGTGCCATACAATCAGCTTCAGCCAACCAAGCCTTTCTCCGGAGTCACTGATGGCTCCACAGTTCTGATAGGGCAGCTCCGCCTTCCTGTCACCTTCGGGACGCGCTACAACTACTGCACCGAGCTCATTGACTTCGACGTTGCTCACATTCGCCTGCCGTACAATGCCATCCTCGGGTACCCAGCTCTGGCCAAGTTCATGGTCGTGACCCATCATGGCTACAATGTCCTCAAGATGCCAGGAAGCGGTGGAGTCATCACGGTGCCTTGTTAAGAGAGAGACGTTGTGTGTTCTCTGGAGCGTGCTTTCCAAGCCGCATCAATTGAAGACCCAGATCACAGGAGCGGGAGGCTTCCCGAG
The DNA here is from genome assembly GCA_021605205.1 of Aegilops longissima. Lineage (NCBI taxonomy): Eukaryota > Viridiplantae > Streptophyta > Magnoliopsida > Poales > Poaceae > Aegilops > Aegilops longissima. The sequence goes on along the minus strand of CM038679.1, from coordinate 296,771,764 downwards.
GCAGCACCTAAGAAGAAGAAGACATCGCCTGGCCCGACCCCTCGGGGGGCAGGCCCCTCAGGGTCCGCGCCTGTTCAGGGGGCACCTCCCTCTGTCGCATAGGATGGCACGCCCGGCGCCCTCCTCGGGCAAGGCTCGGGGGCTCTCTCCTGGAGGGGCACCGACTTTGCTAAGATCACGAGGGGGGCGCTCGGGCACCACTTGGAGGTGTGTTTCAAAGCACATTTCCCTCAGGAAGGAGCAAGGCAAGGAGGGCTAAACCCTTAGGAGTTCGTCAGCAAGATCATTCAGGAGCTGCAGGAGTCAAGAGTCATGAGTGGCAGCCGCCGCTTACCCGCCGTAGCTCCCCATCCAGCGAGGATGGTGGGCTGCAGCGTCTGCATCGACATACCGAGGCTCAGCCGAGCCGCCTCTCGAGGCGCCTCTGCCCTCGCTGCGTGGGGCCGCTGCAAGGTCCACCCACAACTATGTTCGCATGCCTTACAGCTGCCGAGCAGCGGCTGCCGGCGCCAAATACTCATGAGGAGCATCCCGAGGCTCAAGAGGCCAGGCTTTCGCAGTCCTGGCGGAGATGGAGATGGTCCACGAGGAGCCACCAGGGCCTCCGGAGCCTCCCGAGGCTCCCGGGCCTGGGGGCTCGTGAAGATCGAATTCCGCAACGCACGACGTCTGCTACTTCAGCATCCCTTCATCTCCAACATCACCAGGTGACATCCTTCGAGTTTCATTTTCAGCTGGGAGCGCCCCCCAGGGCTTCATCATTCCCAGGCCGCATGGGTCCGTCCCTGCGGCATGTATCCTTTTGATTCATGTTTCTAGTTTACTTTATTAGGGGCGCCCCTCGGGCTGCATTATCCCCAAGCCAACGGGGCCAGACCCAGTGGCATGTATCCCTCTTGCGTTTATTCAGGTCGTGCGTTTGACCCATCATGATTGTTATTTGATGCCTTACGGCACCTTTCTTCCTTCATGTCGGCCGCTTGCGTTAAGGGGGGGTGGGGTACTGAGCATCGCGACTCATGGGCTCCACCGGCTCTCCAGCCCTCACCCTCTGGCCTTGTCCACGGCATCGCGACACGGCATACCAGCGGCAGCCGAGCCAGCTTGAGGGCGGGACCGAGGGCGTGGGCGCCGACATCTAACCAAATTTGGAGGAACACATTACAAGTAAAGGCCCAGAGCCAGGTGCAACCCGCCTTGAGGTAGGGCCCCGTGAGTCCCGTGCTAGCTCACGGGTGCCCAGATACACCTCGTCAAGCCCTACCGTGCCAGCCACGTGGCAGGGCGGGGCTGTACACGCCCCGGGGGCTCCTCCCGAATGGGAGCCCCCTCCCACGCACCAGTGGAAGCACCATGCTCCGCGCTGGCTGACGACACTGCCGAGGAGCGGCTATGCCCGTACACATACGGAAGCGCTATGCTCCGCGCTGGAGATAAACAACTGAGGGTGGCCCCCGGCCGCATCAACCTCAGGGAGCCCAGGGCTCAATGTCCGGCCTCATCGTAACGCCTCTCCTCGGGAGTGCTGCGCAAGGGGGCTGGGCACGGGGGCTACGCCTGGGTCACGCCCAGACGCACGCCACCCAGCCAGGCCCCTCGGGCCTGGTTCGTCGCACGTCTCTCCCCGAGCGGAGCCAAGGTACGAAGGCCGTTTGAACGTCAAGGGGGACTCCTGAGCATCGCGACTCAGGAGCCTAACTGGTCACGTAGCCCCTCACCCCTTAGTTCCGAAAGGCTAACGGCGGTTGAGGTATGCGCGGGGCCGGGCTCTGCCGACGTAGAACGGTAAATTCACCCATACATCTCACCTCCCTACTTGCTGTTCGTGCGTCAAGGGGGACTCCTGAGCATCGCGACTCAGGAGACTAACTCGTCACGTAGCCCCTCACTCATTGGTCCCGTCCTGGTTTCCGGTCGGGGCTAACGGTGGCTGAGCTATACGCGGGGCCGGGCTCTGCCGACGTAGAACAAAAGCAAGTAGGAAGGAAAAACGCAAATCTCAAGGAATTCAAAAGCAAGTATTATAGTCCATAGAGTGCTTTGACAATGCGAAACACAAGTTTAAACGCCTCCATGAGGCAGAATGCATGTTGCAGGAACTAAAAGCAGGATGGGAGCCGTGGAGAGGTCACTTTCTAGCGGTGCCATCGTTGGTGACGGAGCTGCGCTGGGCGACTTCGCCTCATGGAGCCTCAGGATCGGCAGCGCCTCGCTTTGGCTTGGTGCTGAAGGCCCGGAACTTCGCCAGCAGAGCCTCCGCTCGACCCTTCACGGCCTCAGCAGCGGCAGCGGCAAGCTCGCGCTCACAGGCTCCAAAGAAGCTGTCAAGGTCAACGTTAGTCGCGAAGATAGACATGGGTGAAGACGCACGTCACCTGAGAAAAAGGACCGCGCCTCGGCCTCGGCTGTAGGGCCAAGGCGGCGACATCTTCAAGGGCGCGGACCAGGAAGGGAAGCAGCTTACGGGGCCGTCCTCGGCGCCGCCACCGGCTTTCGGGCGGCTATCGCCATAAAGCGACTTGACAGGTGCAAGCCTTCACCTCCAGCTTCGCGAAGGCCATGCGGTCCTCGGCCAAGACCCGGGCCTTGCCGTCCAGCTCGATCCTCTTCGCCTCCAATGCCTGCTCCAGCGCACCCAAGCGGCCATGGCGTTCATCAAGTTGGCATCCCGGTCCTTGGCAGAAGCCTCGCGAGCCTTCATGTCTTCCTCCTTCTCCTGGCGGACACGGGCCTCCTTGGCAAGCTGGTCGCGCAGGCCTTGCAGCTCTTTCTCCAGCGCCTCGCAGCGACCTCGGACATCTGCTACCTCACCCAAGGCGGCGTCGCGAGCGACCTTCGCCTCAAGGATGGCCTGCATATCCTCGTCGCAAGCTATCGCGGCCTGAGCCAGCGCCGCCCGGACTGAAGCATCAGAGCGGACCCAGCCAGAGGCCAGCTCCAGGCGCCCAGCCACTAATCAAGGGTCAGCGCCCAGAAGATCTTTCCGCAGCCGGTCCAGCTCAGCAGCAGCACGATCCAGGACAGTAGAAGGAGTCGGAGAGACGGCAGTTGGTGGAGTAGGAGGAGAACACGGCAGCGTAATCACAGCACCATGAGTCGGGACCTTCTGCGCCCCGACGACTGCGGCAGTGGCGTCAGGCAAGGACGTCTCGGGAGTCTCTTGGGCCATGGGGGCTGAGCTCGCCCCAGCTAGCCCCGACAGGCCTCGCGAGGATGAGCGGGCAGGAGAGACCCGCGTCTTGCCGCCCCTTCTCCCATGCGGATGGAGGTGCTGCCCGGGTGAAGCCTCGGGGGCCCCCTTCAGCTTTTTCGCCACAGGCACCGGCCTAGCCAAGGAATACGGACATCAAGCCTCAACAACAATGCAAGAAGCAAGACAAGAATCAAGCACTTACTGGTCATCGCTCGCGGGCTCAAACAACCTCCGGCCGAACTTGAAGCCCGAGAGCCGGCTGCTGGGATCAACCTCAAGAGGCTCGGGAGCAGGAGGCGCGTCTGCAGATCGCCTCGGAGCCGGAGCAGACCCGCGGGGAACCTGCCCCGTCCTGTCCTTCTTCGGGGTCAGGGGCGAGCATTCACCGCCTCGCTCGTCGCCATCCTCGTCGTCGTCCGGCAATATGCGAAGAGCGCGGGACCTGCGTCGAGGGAGAGGAGCCCTCGACTCCCCGTCGGTCGCCTCGGAATCGGGATCCTCTTCCTGCTCCTCTTCTTCCTCCTCTTTGCCGGAGTCGCCGGAGGATACTTTCACCAGGGTTGCCGGGTCCTTCGGGACCTCCACGGGCACAGGCCCGTCCCCGTTGAAAGCGGGCATGGAGTTCACCACCTGCTTCCAATCATCTCGAAGGAACAGGGGTACAGGAGCACCCTCCAGCCTCGCCACGTCTCCCCCGACCAAGGATTGGAGGACCGCGGCCAGATCTTCGTCGGCCAAGACTACGGGTCTCGGGCGAAACCTCCACAGCAGGAGCGAGTATTGCCGAAGCGGGGCCACCCGGTGCTCCAGGAACTCCCTCAGGAGTGACCCCCGGTCAGCTTCGCCATCGCCATGTTGCCCAGCCATAGGTCCGCGTCCATCCTCTCCAGCACTGGATTCGCGCGGGGATCAACGAGCTCCGCGCGAGACCAAGCGTCAACAGACTTGGGCTGCTCCGTGGGCAGAATCAGCCGAGGATGGATGCGCCCAGCATCCACCATGACCCACTTGCTCCTGAAGCCTTCAATCCTCTTCCCGGGCTTCGAGATGGCGTTGGAGCTGCCATACGCGACAAAGCTCGCGCACGCGGTAATGGAGCCGCGAGAGACCCGGAGGTAAAAATAATGGCGCAGCAAGGCCACTGAGGGCTGCACCCCGACATGAGCCTCGCAGTAGTAGGCGAAGATCGCCAGGAGAAGAACAGAGTTGGGGTGGAGGTGTGGAGCTTGCAGGTTGTAATGGCGGAGGATAGAAAATAAGAACTCGAAAAAGGGAGGCACCAGACCGGCGGCAATGGCGCTCACGAAGAGCGGGTAGAAGGTGCTTCCTTGGTCCTCGGGAAGGGCGGAGCCAACCATGAGCAGCGCCGCCCCGTCATTGCCTTGCGCCACCATCATCTGGCGCGTCCAGGCAAGGCTCTTCCCCGACACGTTCGGGGAATCCAAAGCGGGCGAGAACCAAGCTCCGGCCAGGGTCTGGCGAGGCGCCATGCCTTGCTAGGGCGCAAGGTTGGAGTAGATCTGGGGATTTCGGAAGCAGGAAGGATAGGAGCCAGAAAGGGGATCTGGGCAATGATTGGAGAAGGCAAAGACGGTAAAGCCTAGACGGGTACCGCTCTCTTGTCAATTCGTGCAGTTGCCAAGGCGTCGTAGGGAAGCAGGGACGCCCGTTTCCAATCAACCACCACGCGGCGCCCAAGGCCGCAGGCTGTTGGGGCCCGCGGCGCATTGCACTTGCCCCTTCGGTTCTCTGCTAAGCCAAGTCCATGTGCGCCTTGGGCCCGGGGGCTACTGTCGGTGTTCTGGGAACGGGGGTACCCAGACTTGCCTGCCTGCGGCCTGCGGCGTGGCTCAAGGGGTGGCCCAGTATGGCCCATCTTCATCAACACAAGCTCAAGACCCTCGTGAAGGGCCAAGCCTCGCGGGGCGGACGACGGGAAGCTTCCTCAGGCACAGCCTCGTCAGGCTGGCTCGCGAGGAGGCAGAGAGATCAAGGAGGGGTACCTCACAAGGTGCCCATGAGGCAAGCCATGACGACCGAGGGCGCCAGGCGGGTGCCAGCCCGCGCAGTGTCCTCATTTCCCCTTTGGTGCAAAGGAGGCAAGCGCAGGCCAAGGCATCATGCAAAGGCAACCATTTCGGTGCAACAAGACCAAGACCAGCAGAACGGCAGGAAGGAGGTCATCGTGGAGCCCAAGCCGGCGTCACCGTCAGAGTCTTTGGCCGGCGAGGACCGACTTCAGTCAGGATAAGTGTACTAGATGTTCCCCTTCAAAATGGCCAATTCTTGGCGCCCTTCCCGCTCAATATTTGGGGAGAGGCCCAGGGCCTCCGCCTATAAATAGGACTAACCACCCACAGGGTAGGGGGATCGAGGGGATCGGATCGATCGAATCGACCTGATCTAGAGGATCGGCATCTAGAGAGAGAGAAAGAGAGGCGACTGAACTCCCCTAGCAGTTCATCCCACCAGCTCAAGAACAGTCCCTCACGAGGCTGTTCTTCGCTTGTATTGTTCATCATCAGCCCCAGAGGCAATCTACCACACCACACACTGGAGTAGGGTATTACTCCACAATGGTGGCCTGAACCAGTACAAACCTCGTGTCCTCTGTGTTGTTCTTTGTGTAGTTTAGATCCTTGCGGGGCGAGGAGACGTAGGTAGGTTAGAGGTGCGATCTCCGCGTGCACCCCAGACTTCGAACCTAGAGGGTCTGCCGGAACCCGAAATCCTACAGATGTTTATGTTGTTGTACTTATCATGCCTTTCCACTACTTATGCAGGACAACAAGGGGAGTGGCCTCCATTTTCCGCCGAGGTTAGTTTCATCCCTCAGCTTGTACTCCCCTCATCGTTCCATAATGTAGTGCATATAGATCCAGGCCTAGACACTTGTTAGCTTCTAATATTGACTTGTTGCTTGTAGGTACATATGCCCTTGGCAAGGATCCATGCATTGACCCTTTTCGCGTAGGGGCAATGAGATATTCATGAACAAGCATCAAGTGAGGAAACTTATAAGGATTATTAGCAAAAGATACGAATGGTGGGAAGCAAATTATTTGTTTATGCTCTATCCAACACAACAGTGAGCTGTAGGATGGTAACTACTAACTATACAACCTTCTCTTTTTACTGCCCATAATGAGTTGTTAGACAACAATGTGTGAATATTTTTCGTTCGCAGTGGTTCCCGAAGCAGTTCACTCAAGATTACCTCGCAAAGTACATGATTGGTGGACATGTAATGAAGGTTGAAGTATTTCATCCAGACTACAATGAGCATCGAAAAGTCATAATGAAGACAGTGAAGGTTGGACGAGTAGCCATCACAAGGGATTGGCCTAGAGTCGTGCGCGCATTAGGCATGGAGGAGGGCACAATATGGGCATTCTGCTTCACCTTCTCCAGCAACAAGAATGTCTTTCGCCTCTCTCTTTACAGTCTGTAGTACAATTGTGGTTCATCGTTCTTTACTTAGTGCTTCTGTAGTTCTTCAGTATATGTACCTGTGCATCGAATTATGCATTCGTGGTTGAACCTATATTTGTAATAAACATGGTTGGATATGAAGTAAGTGATTGCCTACATTCAAATTCAAAACATGTGATTTTTAATGTAGGGATTACACTACACATGGTTTGCAAAAACGAAACGTCTACGATAAATGTGGAGATCAGACACGTTTCTAGGATCCACTACGTGTGCGATCAATCTCCACTTCACACACGATCAGCCAAGAAAAAAGATGTGCGATTAACAACTGCATGGCACACAGTTCCTTCTTATTAAATGTTTGTGATACTCACCTTATCACACACGCTTCGAAATTATGGACTGTTTGTGATGTTGTGCACATCGCAAACGTTTGGTCGTAGAAGAACGCGTGCGATAGCTCGATCATTTGATGCGGGTACGATGGATGAATCATGTGGGAAGTATTCAAGCTTCGCATACATTTTTATAGCGACAACTGTGTGCGCTCTTACATCGAATCGCACACAGTCAAGGAAAAGTAAATGTGTGTGATTGTCTACTTCTACAATTGTGAACTATTTGTGATGGGTCGCGCATCATAAATGTGGCACCATAGAATACCGACTGCGATGGCAATGCAAGCAGAAACAGTAGGAAGTACTGTATATGCATCGAGGCTCCCTATCCCCGACGGTTTCTTGGTCGTGTGGGAATGACCCCCCTATTGAAGTCACTCACTTGGCGACGATTCCGAATGCCTTCACGGAATGGGGTTAAAAACCGTTTGTATAGCACCTCATTGTACTAGTGTAAGAGCTATAAGTGTATGAAAGCTCAATGGAAACTAAGTGGGTGTGCATCCAACTTGCTTTCTCATGAAGACCTCAGGCATCTGAGGAAGCCCATCATCGGAATATACAAGCAAAGTTCTATAAACAAAATTCCACTAGTTTATGGAAGTGACAACATAGGAGACTCTCTATATGAAAAACATGGTGCTACTCAAGCACAAGTGTGGAAAATGATAGTAACATTGCCCCTTCTCTCTTTTTCTCTCATTATTTTGTTGGGATATTTTTGGTTTCTTTTCTTTTGCCCGGTCCCTCATCCTGACTTGCGGGGGAATCATAGTCTCCTGTGACACCCCAAATTTTTTTACCTTGTTTTATTAATTAAAATTTTTGCCAGGAAACTTAAAGTTTTAATTTTCTGGATTTCTTTTGGATTTCAGAACCTTTCTGTCCATTTATTTTATGGAGTTTTTACCCCAAGTGAGAACCTGCCAATTATTTTATGAGACTTGTTTACCCTCTCAAGAAAAACACCTCTATTATCAGTGGATTTATTTGCATAAATTTTTGCTCTCTGAGCTTTATTCCTTAAAGTGATTTTTATTAGTTGAAGCCCTATTTTTGAACTACAACCATTTGATAGATTTATCCAAAATTCCAACCAAAATTTGGGGATGTCATGGATGTTTTTAAATCACTTTTATACAAAAATATCTTCTATTCATTGGAGATTTTGAGCTCTACGCCAAATTTTTAAATCTGGTCCAGTGGGCAGATTTGTACTACAGCCTATTTAAATATTTCTTTAAAACTTCCACCAAAATTATGGGATGTTAATAGGAGTATATTATTCAACTTTATGCAAAAACCCAGTTAGGTTCTTTGAAAAATTTGAGTGAATCAACCTCATTTCCATTCTGGTCCAACTTGTTGATTTGTACAGCAACCACTTTTTAAGTTGCTCTGTTGCCCATGATTCTTCCTCATGCTTATAGTCCATCCTGCAAAACCCTTAAGTCCAAGGGCATGAACCCATTGGCATATTTTTAGTCCATGTAATGACAGCCTTTAGTTTCTGCCCAAAATTGGTTTTCTCAAAGATTTGCACTAACAAGTTTCTTCTCTTGGCAAACTAACCTTGCCACCCACTTTACCTTCTAAAGAGACTAGGATCTGGAGATTTTGGCCACTCCAAGAACTGCCTAGATACCTTTAGCATTTTGCCAAACACCTTGTGTGCATGGCCAGTTTTGGCATGGTTGTTGGTTAGCATTGCAAGCTTGGTCTCCTGGCCTAACCCCCTTGTCCATTAACTTCCTTGCAAACCCTAGCCTAGTCCTGTTAATTACTAGCCTCACTCGAGCACTCTAGATCACCCCGGCATTCTGTCGAACGTGTCGTGCGTGCTTCTGGCGTGCCAGAGCGCACGCTTTTGCACGCCAAGACAACCGAGCCGCGCTGCTCGCTCGCTCGCGCCCCTGACCTTTCCTCGCCTGCAGAGCCGTGCCTCGCCCTCGACCACTCGCCAGAACGCGCCAAGCTTCCCTGGTGCCCTACAGCGCCGACGTTAGAGCCCCCTTGGCGGCACGCCGGCATCCGCAGTGTGCCTCTGCCACGGACGGCGCCGCCCGAGCCATAGCCGCGCGCCAGCTACCCCCTGGAGCAGTCCGGCCTCATCCCCTCGCTTGTCTGCAAGCGCTCGTCGCCGCCACGTCCTCCTGCAGCAACAGAGAGGCGGTTCGCCGGCGACCTTATCCACCGCCGCGGGAACCGACCTTCCCCGACTATATATACCCCCAGGCCCCGCTCGAGCCTCCTCAGCAGCCTCGTAACAACCCTCTAGCGCACCCCACGACTAGTAGGCAACGGCAGGAAGCGGTCTCCCCTGTCTCCGACTGGTTCGGCCGCCGCCACGCTCCGGTCCGCTTCGTCGCAACCTAAGCCCCTCCCATCCATCCAGCGCCGTCACCCGACTCCACGTGACCATGCGGAGCCGCCCATCACCTCAGCCCCGACCGGCAGCCACCATATCCCAGACCCCCATTTGCTCCCGAAGACTCCGACCGCCGCGAAGCTCGTCGCCGGTGATTCCGTCCACATCGGCGACCATGGTGGGTACCCACGGGTTCGCCTCGACCTCCTAAGCACGCCCATATGCTCAGATCCCCGAGGGATGTCTCCGTTCGCCGGCGAGCCTCGCCGGAGCTCCGCCTCTGTTCGGTCGGAGAGACGGCGCGCGCGTGGACTAGTCAAACCTGACCAGTGGGCCAGGCAGGCCCACTGTCAGTGACCCAGCGCCGGTTCACGCAGGCATAAGTGGAGGCTTATTTCCAGAGTATGTCTTCGACGTGTATCTATTCGAATCGTTTTCTTTTCTGTTTTATTTAAAACCAGAGATTTGACTAAACTTTGACTGTCTATAACTTTTTAAATAAAACTCCAAATGAGTTGATTCTTTTTCCCACCTCTCTCAAATATTGTCTAATTTATTTTTAGATTTATTTGAAAAAAATTCAGACAACTTTTTTGTACAACTTTTAAACTATGTGTTAATTTGACTATTTTCAAAAATAGGGTTGTCGGAGAAAGAAGAAAACTTTCAAAGTTTTGGAATGCACCCTGCCTCCACACAACTTTAAGGCAAGCATTCTGAACCCTGGCATAATATTGTTTGTGTTATTTACACGGTTACAACATCACCTCGACACGGAGTATCCGTTATTTCATGTGATAAAACGTTGCTACTCATGAGTGCATGTTGATGAGTGCATGCTATTGGAGTTAGATATGTTTGTGATAATGATTACCATCGAATGCCTTTCATGCATACCGGAAGGGATCCGGGGAAGCCTCTGTCTTGGGTAGACACGGGTTCGTCCCTAGTCCTCCGTTGAGACGGTTGTGTCCGGTACGGCATGGTGAGGTACGTCGAGTGGTGATTCTGTCTGTTGAGATATATATTGTTATGCTAATTCATGCAGGGAATAATAAAGCCTCCTGAGTCGACCATAGATTGAGTCTTGTTCCGGTAACCCCCATACTTGTTTCGTACTACCAATTGTCCCTGCCGTAGGTAGGGTACGGTTCAGTAAGTTGCCAACCCCTTTCCTAGCACACACCATATAGAGAGGCCATGGTGGAAGATACCGGAGGCATCTGGTAGGCATGCCACCTGGCCCGGGGGCATGGGTGTTTGTGGTTGTAGCTGAAGGGGTAGCTCCCCTAGTTTGCGCGCGGTATAAATTTTGTGATCCCATGCTAAGTCGAGGTTGTAGCCTCCCTACTTAGAGTTTCGCTTAACGGGTGTCGTGGGTGATTCCAGACACCAGTAAAGTTAGGATGGTGTGTCCGGATAGGTGTGTTTTCAATCAAAAGGCCGTAGACGGAATTAGTCCTGATAGACTAAAGGAATCTGTTACTCATGGGTAAAGAGTAAACCCTCTGCAGAGATTAAACATCTATTCGAATAGCCGTGTCCATGGTTAAGGACTACAGTCTGGGATGGGTCAAGTGTCGGTCTTAGTGTCGGTCTTTGGAGGAGAAATTGTTAAACCAGAACTTGGATCGTGACTGGTGACTTGTGATGATCATGATTATTATTTGTCATGGACTAACCCGTTGTATTATTTGAATTATCGAGTATCCTTGGGATGGTTCTACCTCCTGGATATTTACTGTGATTCTTTATAAGCCCTTTAAGTGGTGTCGCTGAGACGCCCGACTGTGGCATGCTTGTTATTTATTTACCTTATAAGCCCTTTATGTGGTGTCGCTCAGACGCCTGATTGTGGCATGCTTGTTATTTATTTACCTTATAAGCCCTTTATGTGGTGTCGCTCAGACACCCGACTATGGCATGCTTGTTATATATTTACTTTATAAGCCCTTTATGTGGTGTCGCTCAGACGCCCGACTGTGGCATGCCTGTTATTTACTTACCTTATAAGCCCTTTTTGTGGTGTCGCTCAGACGCCCGACTGAGGCACGCTCGTTATTTACTATCCTTTCGAGGCGTCGCTTCAGACACCCGATCGGCGCAGTTTTATTACTACTCTATTACTGCATATTCATGTATATAAATAACCTGCTTGCATGCATCAGAGATTTTATTTTATGACTGACGTCATGACCATAGAATATTTCAGAGCGTATTTATCATTTGTTATATTATACCCGTGTTCATAATGTTTGCGAGTACATTCAAAGTACTCACTGGCTTGTCCCTGGCTATTGTCTTGGCCAGATCCCTTGCGTGGAGAGGAGCGTCGCGAAGACAGCCCCGGAACCTGAGCCATGGTGATAGCAGCCTCGCGAAGATAGGAGTTAACCTGGTCAGCTGTTCCTGTGGGAAATGGAGCCCCATAGCCACCGATGATCCACAAAACGCTGCCGCCATCAACCACTAGAAACCATTTGTTATAATCCAATTTATGTAGTACAAGAGCACCATCCTGTTTTGAAAATTTTTCAAATAAATCTTAAAATAAACAAGACAATATTTGAGAGAGGTAGGAAAAAGAATCAATTCATTTGGAGTTGTATTTAAAAAGTTATAGACAGTCAAAGTTTGGTCAAAAATCTGTTATTAAAAAAAAACAGAAAAGAAAACGTTTCGAATATACATACACGTCGAAGGCGCCTTTCGGAAATACGCTTCCACTTAACGACGTGGATTGCGCTGGAGTCACCGACAAGGGTCCAGGGGCCCCACCGGTCAGGTTTGACCAGTCTCCTTCCTCTTCTTCCTCCGGCCGAGCAGGCGGGACTCGGCGATCGCCGCCGCGCGCTTGGCGGCTCGCGGGCTCCAGATGGTGGGATGGACCCAAGACCGGGCGGTCCTACTGGCGGTCGCTGGTCGGCGGGGGGCGGCGTGAGCTGCCAGCCCAGAAGCCATGGGCGGAGGAAGCTTCGGGGACAAAGTGATTTTGGTGCCGCGGTGGTTCCCGATCAAAATGGAGTAGGGGGATGTGATCACGGGATGGAGAGAAGGCTTCTGGTGAAGAGAGTGGAGAGGGGGAGGCTCTGGAGGCGCCGTCAGGGCCTGGGCAGTGGCGGCGGCTGTAGTTGCCAGAGAGGAAGAAGACGACCTGCTCCCCTCCAATTGGCGGCTAAGGGGGCACGAGTGGGATGGTGAGAGGCTACCTGCGTGCGGGATTGAGCTCGGGGTCTCCTTATATAGTGTGGCTAGGTTGGTCCGAGGCGGCCGGCTATAAGGATGACGGCGAACCGACGTTCTGTAGCAGCAGGGGGACGTGGCGACGACGGGAGCTAGCCGATGAGCGAGGGGATGAGCCTGCGCTGTTCACAGGGGCAGGTGGCGAGCCGGGGTGGCTTTGGCGGCGCCGACACGGTTGGGGCCTGCTAGCGGCCGGCAGCTAGCCGCCACGGCCATCCTGGCGGTGGCGCTGTGGGGTGCCAGGTTGGTCGGGGAGGTGTGGCGGTGCAAGGGGACACGGCGTGCTGGCTGGGGCCGGACACGGGCCGGATTTGAGTCTTGAGGTGGGGCCGGCGACTCGGCGCGCGTGCGTGCCACGCACGCCTGGCGCCAGAGCACGCCCGGACATGCTCGACGAAATGCCAGGACAGCCTAGAGAGTTCCAAACTACAAGAGAGTTAGCAGAAAGGGGTTATGGGCTAGGGCAAAACCTTAGGACATGCTGGGTAGGTCAGGGGCTCAAGTTCACAATGTAAACTTGGAATCATGCCAAATCTGGTCATGCACTCAAGGTGTTTGACAAAATGCCAAAGACTCCTAGGTAGTTCTTGGAGTGGCCAAATTCTCCAGATCAGTGTCTCTATGGATATAAGAGAGGGTGGTGAAGTTGGTTTGCAAAAAGGAGAAACTTGCTAGTGCAAGTTTTGCAAAACTTCAGTTCTGGGCAGAAAGTAAATGGCACTGTTTTATGAACAAGAAATCTTCCAAAGGGTCCACTCTTCTGGACTTAAGGGTTTGGCAAGGAGGACTATAAGTAGGAAAATGAATTATAGCTAAAGAAGCAAGTTAGGAGATGGTTGCAGTACAAACAGAGCTCAAAACAATCTAATACAAGCCATTTTAATGATTATAGCTCAGGGTGAAATAATTTAATAAACAATTCTACTGATTTACAAATTGTTTTAATGAGATGGCAAGGAAGTCAAAAATATTTTTGGAAAGCTCCACTTGGGAAAAATATAAAACTCCTTAACAATAAAAGAAGAGTTCTGAAAATCCACAGAAATAAAAAATTTAAAACTCCTGGCAAAAATTTTAATCTTGAAAACTTGGGTAAATTTTTGGGGTGTTACAATTACTACCCCCCTTAAGAAAAATCTCGTCCTCGAGATTTTCTAAGAGTCGTTTGGGAAAAACAAATACTCCATATGTGTCCGAGCGGTTGTGAGTCTGCTGCCGTGGGGCGACGTGAAATAAATAATCTATGCCGTGAGAAAATATACGATGCGGCAACTCAGGGAAAAGAAATCTCACTCCAGGATTCCTCGTGAGAGAAACCAGTAATACATTAGAGTCAAACCACGACAGAGTTGCTTACATTAATGATCTACTCGCCGCGAAACTCGGGGTATTAAGCATAAGTTACAACACATAAATAAAAATTGCGACAATAAATACAACAGTGCATCTAAATTGAAAACGGTAAATGGACGGGGTCCTGAGAAAACGTTTCCGGCACTGGGATACACTCTTCTTCTATCGGAGGGAGTGGATTGACCAGTCGATGAATGCGTCTCTCCTGGTCGGGCCTTAGTGATCTGCCGATGGCGATCTGAGGATTTAAATCCGCGAGGTTCTGCAGATAACCCATCACATGTTGGGTCAAACGTTCTTGAGCGATGACGTACTGGACAAGGTTGGCCAAGACTGGGTCTCTCTCAATACGTCCACTGGAAAAGATGTTACTCCCCCGGGTGCTGCACGGCTCGGAAAATAATAATACCCTCGTTCGCTGGCATAGGGTACCGCGAATCGAAGGAGAGCAAGCGCTTCATATGCAGCAGCCTCTACGGCCATGTGAGGGGTTGGCATAGATTTCCCCACGAAGGAGACTTCTGTTGGGTCTTGGTTTGGGTTTACAGGAGGGATGTGCACGGCTGCCCAATATCTTGAGGTGGAAGGGGTGATCCTCGATTAGAACAGCTCGTACTGGGGTGGCTGGGTAGCGCCCATGGTACTGCGGGTAAAATCCCACAATATCTTGACAAAACTACCTGGGGTAGCATCTGGAGTCCTCAGATAAATACTAGGGCTCGGCATGGCAAGAAATGGTTGTTTGGATGGTACACAAGGTGAGGGGTGCTTGGCAAGGTCACTCGGTGGCCCTTTTTATAGCGCCGGGGCTGGGTCATTTACCGTGGTAAAAAGTAATGAATTGGCTGGCTCGGTTCGAGGTCAACCACAGGTACACACATCTTACTAAAGTGACGTATTACTGTGGGTGTTGTCGTGGCGGTTTTTGGTAGTTGCACCAAGGATAGAGAAATCACTCTGCATGCTAATACATCCATGCAAGACTACTATATAAAACAGATGCACGATGCCATGCTGCGTTAATTTAAGGAATCACAGAATTACAAGGCGAGGATACACTGGGACTTGTCATTACTCGAGTGACTTAGTCTACTTCGTTCACATCCAAGCGGGCGTCCCTTGTGGATGTCGAGGCTTCTCCACGGTTCTCACCGTCGGAATTAGCTGGAGAGGGTTGAGGGGCTGCAGGCTCGGGGTAGTGATGATGACCATCGCAGGGATTGTTGACCACAACCCCGTTGGAGTGTGCTCCTGTGAGGCGGCGAAGCACTGGGGTCATCAAAGCACCTTGGCGGACGGCTGGGGATGACCTCAGGGTCTCGATCGGTTGTCCAAACAGCACGACTGGGTTGTCAGCGTTGGGCTCGATCTCCTCTCTCGCTGGGGCTCGACGAACCAACTCTCCACGAGTTGCGATCAGATCAATGGTGATTTGATCGAATAGGTCCTCTAGTGCACTTACATAGCGCACTAGGTGCAACAATGCGGGATCCGTCTCGTGATCTCCGTTGGCAACTTGGGGTGGTCTACCATACCCTTCATGCCTGGGGTAGTAGTGGAACGAGCGACATTTAACTCTGGGCGACAGGTGCCTGAGATGAACTATAGCCTCTCGAGCAGCTAGTTGGATGGCTTGTGGCTCAAAGGAAGTTGTTCTTCCGGTGAACCTGTAGGGGCGCTCGGGTGCCAGACCCCTACCGTAGATATGTATAGTGGCCCAGAATTGACGGCTCTCACCACTTATGGGTCCTTGGTACACAACATATTCGGGTGGTTCTTCTAACACATAGGCACGATGGGTATGGTTTGCGAGTATAGTCACAAAACCTCCAAGGTTGGTTGCTGTAGTTTCATGGTGCACTACGGGACCAGGCATTGCAGCTTGGTTTTGGGTTAGTGGCTGCGCTGGGCTGGTTGAGGCGAGCGTGTCCCTTTTTATAAAAAAGGGGACGGAGTCTTCCTTCGCATGCTTGCAAATGAAACGCCTTTGGTGCTGATCACTGGTGCGTGATAGAAGGGCTAGGTTGGTAGGTTGGGCACCATCGCAAAAGCGCCGGGTCACCTTGGTGGCTATCTTGCACGGGAAGCTTGGCTGGGGTTTTGGTTATGGCTCGGTGGGTTGTTAGCCTACGTTTATTGACCTGGCTAAGATAGGATTAGCCAATGGTCAGCCTGGCTCTGATACCAAGTCTGTGGCGACCGATTTTCCGGGTGTTAATCCCAGAAAAATGGCCGTTGTGCTTACCAGCCCCAGGATAACTGTTAGCTGATAAGGCACCAACTTGATACAGAAATTCCAAGCAAAATAAAATTTATGTAGTACAAGACCATTCTTGTCTGTGAGTACAACAAATGGTTTCTAAAGGTTGATGGCGGAAGCGGTTTGTGGATCATCAGTGTCCATGGAACTCCATTTTCCACAGGAACAGCTGACCAGGTTAACTCCTATCTTCGCGAGACTGCTATCACCATTGCTTAGGTTCCGCGGCTGTCATCGCAACGCTCCTCTCCAAGCAAGAAATCTGGCCAAGACAATAGCTGGGACAAGCCAGTGAGTACTTTGAATGTACTCGCAAACATAATGAACACAGGCATAATTTAACAATGATGTGCTGAAAATATACTATGCTCATGACGTTAGTCACAAAAGATAAATAAACTCTGATGCGTGCAAGTATGTTATTTGCGAATATGCAATAATATGGTAGTATTAAAGTTATGAAATAAATAACATAAAGAACTTCAAAAGAATAGCCACAGTCGGGTGTCTGAGCGACACTGCATAAAGGGCTTTAAAAGAAATGCCACAGTCGGGCGTCTTAGCGACACCGCATAAAGGGCTTATAAATAAACAAGAACAATGCCGCAGTCGGGCGTCTGCGCGAAACCACATAAAGGGCTTATAAATAAACAAGAACAATGCCACAGTCGGGCGTCTGAGCGACACCACATAAAGGGCTTATAAATAAACAAGAACAATGCCGCAGTCGGGCGTCTGAGCGACACCACATAAAGGGCTTATAAATAAACAAGAACAATGCATAATGAAGGCCCCGAGCGACACCACATAAAGGGCTTATAAATAAATACAGAGAATATCCCGGAGGTAGAACCATCCAAGGGATATTCTATAATGCCAATAATATCACGGGTTAGTCAACAATAATAAAATCAATCATAAGTGTCACAAGTCACGAGTTGTGATTCCAGTTAACAGTTTCACCTCCGAAGACCGACACTAAGACCGACACTTGACCCATCCCAGACTGTAATCCTTAACCATGGACACAGCTATTCGAATAGGTTTAATCTCTGTAAAGGGTGTACTCTTTACCCACGAGTAACAGATTCCTTTAGTCCATCGTGACTAATTCCGTCTACGGTCTTTTTGTTGAAAACACACCTAACTTGCACACACCAGATTAACCGACATGTGTCTGGAATCACCCACGACACCTGTTAAGTGAAACTCTAAGTGGGGAGGCTACAACCTCGACGTAACATGGGATCACAAAATTTTTACCGTGCGCAAACTGGGGAGCTACCCCCTTTCGGCTACAACCGAAAACACCCATGCTCCCGGACCTGGTGGCATGACTACCGGAGGCCTCCGGTATCTTCCACCATGGCCTCTCTGTACGGTGTGTGCTAGGAAAGGGGTTGACAACTTACTGAACCGTACCCTACTTAATGTAGACACGAGTGGTAGTACGAAGCGAGTATGGGGGTTACTGGCACAAGACTTGATCTACGGTCGACTCAGGAGGTAATAATATTTCCTGCATGATTAGCATAACAATGCATATAATTCAAACAACGGGTGGAAACATCACGCGACATACCCCTCATGCTATACTTGACACGACCGTCTCGACGGGGGATTAGGGACAAAGCCGTGTCTACCCAAGACAGAGGCCTTTCCGTCTTCCCTTCCGGTATGCATGAAAGACGTATGACGGTGATTTCCATCACAAATCATGTCGACTGCATTAGCATGAACTCATAAAAATGCACCCATGAATAGGATCACATCCTCACATAAAATGACGCATGTATATGTTGGGGTGGTGTTGCCACCGTGCTATGCAACACACCCAAAATTTCACCAGGGTTCAGAATGCTTGCCTTCAGGTCAAGGGAAAGAAGGGTGCATCCAAACCATCTTGAAATCTTCAAAAAATCCTATTTAAAAGAATATATATGAATTAACACACAAAATAAAAACAGCACAAAAGTTGTTTTGAATTTTTTTCACATAAATCTTAAAATAAACTAGACAATATTTGAGAGAGATAGGAAAAAGAATCCATTCATTTGGAGTTGTATTTAAAAAGTTATAGACAGTCAAAGTTTGGTCAAAAATCTGTTATTTAAAAAAAACAGAAAAGAAAACGTTTCGAATATACATACACGTCGAAGGCGCCTTTCGGAAATACGTTTCCACTTAACCCACGTGGATTGCGCTGGTCACCGACAAGGGTCCAGGGGCCCCACTGGTCAGGTTTGACCAGTCTCCTTCCCTCTTCTTCCTCCGGCCGAGCAGGGCGGGGACTCCGGCGATCGTCGCCGGCGTTTGGAGGCTCCTCATGGGCTCCAGATGGTGGGATGGACCCGCAAGACCGAGGCGGTCCTACCGTGGTCGCTGGTCGGCGGGACGGCGTGAGCTGCCGCGGCGAAGCCACAAGGAGGAAGCTTGGGGACAAAGTGATTTTGGTGCCGTGGTGGTTCCCGATCAAAATGGAGTAGGGGATGTGATCACGGGATGGAGAGAAGGCTTCGGTGAAGAGAGTGGAGAGGGGAGGCTCTGAGGCGCCGTCGGGGCTGGGCGATGGCGGCTGTGAGTTGCCGGAGAGGAAGAAGACGACCTGCTCCCCTCCAATTGGCGGCTAAGGGGGCACGAGTGGGATGGTGAGAGGCTACCTGCCTGCGGGATTGAGCTCGGGGTCTCCTTATATAGTGTGGCTAGGTTGGTCCGAGGCGTCCGGCGATAAGGATGATGGCGAACCGACGTTCTGTAGCAGCAGGGGGACGTGGCGACGACGGGAGCTAGCCGACGAGCGAGGGGATGAGCCTGCACTGTTCACAGGGGCAGGTGGCGAGCCGGGGTGGCTTTGGCGGCGCCGACACGGTCGGGGCCTGCTAGCGGCCGGCAGCTAGCCGCCACGGCCATCCTGGCGGTGGCGCTGTGGGGTGCCAGGTTGGTCGGGGAGGTGTGGCGGTGCAAGGGGACACAGAGTGCTGGTTGGGGCCGGACACGGGCCGGATTTGAGTGCGGGGTGGGACGCGGCGACTCGGGCGCACGTGCGTGCCAAACGCACTCTCTGGGCGCGCCCAGAGCACGCCCGGGACATGCTCGACGAAATGCCAGGGCAGCCTAGAGAGTTCCAAACTACAAGAGAGTTAGCAGAAAGGGGTTATGGGCTAGGGCAAAACCTTAGGACATGCTGGGTAGGTCAGGGGCTCAAGTTCACAATGTAAACTTGGAATCATGCCAAATCTGGTCATGCACTCAGGGTGTTTGACAAAATGCCAAAGACACCTAGGTAGTTCTTGGAGTGGCCAAATTCTCCAGATCAGTGTCTCTATGGATATAAGAGAGGGTGGTAAAGTTGGTTTGCAAAAAGGAGAAACTTGCTAGTGCAAGTTTTGCAGAACTTCAGTTCTGGGCAGAAAGTAAATGGCACTGTTTTATGAACAAGAAATCTTCCAAAGGGTCCACTCTTCTGGACTTAAGGGTTTGGCAAGGAGGACTATAAGTAGGAAAAGGAATTATAGCTAAAGAAGCAAGTTAGGAGATGGTTGCAGTACAAACAGAGCTCAAAACAATCTAAAACAAGCCATTTTAATGATTATAGCTCAGGGTGAAATAATTTAATAAACAATTCTACTGATTTAGAAATTGTTTTAATAGATGGCAAGGAAGTCAAAAATATTTTTGGAAAGCTCCACTTGGGAAAAAGATAAAACTCCTTAACAATAAAAGAAGAGTTCTGAAAATCCATAGAAATAAAAAATTTAAAACTCCCGGCAAAAATTTTAATCTTGAAAACTTGGCTAAAGTTTTGGGGTGTTACATTTTCCCACCTCTCTCAAATAGTTTCTAGTTTATTTTCATATTTATTTGAAAAAATTCAGACAACTTTTTTGTACAACTTTTAAACTATGTGTTAATTTGACTATTTTCAAAAATAGGATTGTCGGAGAGAGAAGAAAACTTTCAAAGTTTTGGAATGCACCCTGCCTCCCCACAACTTTAAGGCAAGCATTCTGAACCCTGGCATAATATTGTGTGTGTGTTATTTACACGGTTACAACATCACCTCGACACGGAGTATCCGTTATTTCATGTGATAAAACGTTGCTACTCATGAGTGCATGTTGATGAGTGCATGATATTGGAGTTAGATATGTTTGTGATAATAATTACCATCGAATTCCTTTCATGCATACCGGAAGTGATCCAGGGAAGCCTCTGTCTTGGGTAGACACGGGTTCGTCCCTAGTCCTCCGTTGAGACGGTTGTGTCCGGTACGGCATGGTGAGGTATGTCGAGTGGTGATTCTGTCTGTTGAGATATATATTGTTATGCTAATTCATGCAGGGAATAATAAAGCCTCCTGAGTCGACCATAGATCGAGTCTTGTTCCGGTAACCCCCATACTTGTTTCGTACTACCACTTGTCCCTGCCGTAGGTAGGGTACGGTTCATGTAACGCCCCGAATACAACTTTCCATATTAGTAACTCCAACTCTTGCCATTTCCGGCTATGTGATATGTCATTTCCTTCGTGGTTGGGTTTTTGTCTTTTGTTTTGCATTTTGTTCATGTCATGCATCTCATCTCATAGCATCATGTGCATTGCGTCTGCATGTTTTCATAAAACTTGCACCCGTTCGTAGTTGCCGCGTCCCCCCTTGCCTTCATTGACCATTCCGAGACCAATCAGGTTTTCGCTTCCCTCTTGACCGTGACCACCTAATCTCTCTTGCCGCTTGCAGCCCCCTCGCGAGCTTGTCCGAAACTTGCCCCAAACCCGACCCACTCAGTCATCACCGATGTATCCGGATCATCCCCAAACATCTATAAAACGTCTCCGTTTTCTTATTTAGACTTCGTAACCTATTTTTCTCGACCGTCTGATTTAAATCAGAGGGCCCAAATATACACCTAACAAAAACCCACCTGCTATATATACACGAGGTCTAACCCTAAAAATTAGGAGCCTTGTCCCATCCTCCCAGCCGCCGCCGTCAGTCCTCTTCCACCTCGGGATCCATCCCGATCCATCTCCACCGAACCAGATCGCTGCAGCCTGCACCTGCCCAAATCCCCTCGCAGCCAGCCTCCTCCCCTCGATCCACCCAACCAGCGAGCTCCTCCAAAGCCTCCCTCGAACTCCGATCTAGCCACATCCCCATCAGGCGCCGTCGCAACCTCTCTGTCCCCGTGCCTCCTCTTGGTCGCCTCAACCCCGTCGTCCTTCGGCCCTGCAACCGCGAGCACCTGAGACCCTGTCCCCCCAAGCACCGGCTCGATCCACCGCTACAGCACGCCCATCGACCACCGCAGCGACCAGGCCGGAGCTCCGTCGCCCTTCTCTTCCTCCTTCCCCGTTTTCTCTCTCTCTCTCTCTCTCGCTCTCACATCTCTCCCTCTGTCTCTGTTCGTCAACGGGAGGAGCCCCGCCGCCAGCGACCTCCTCTGCACCCCGTCAACCGCGCTAGCAGTGCAGCGCCTCGTCCACTCGCCGTCATCGCCGCCCGTGGTCTTCCCCTGCGACGCCTCGTCGCCGTTTTAGCCAGCCGTCGTCCCTGTCGCCAAGTCGTCGCCCGCAAGGGCGCAGCCGCCCCGCTCCCCTTCTTCACCGGAGTTCTTCGCCGCAAGACCTTCCTCGAGGAGCGCCGCCGCCCTGCTGCCAAGTTTCGTCGCTGCCGCTGCAAGTTCCACGCCGCCGCCTGTGTCCTCTGCTTCTGCTCCCTGTCGAGCAGGGGACCGTGCCCTGCTTCCCTGCATCGATCGGTCATTGACCGCAGCATCGATACGAGCCGGCCTCCTCGTGCCCGCTTGGATCGCATCTCGCAGCAGGCCCAGCGTCGCCCCTGCCGGCCTCTCTCTCCACCGACCGGGCCTTGGCCCATGGTGAGCAGATCCCCAACGCCACTCCTCTGTTCCTACTTGGGCTTGGCCCGATTCTGCTACTGCTGCTGATGTCCTGCGCCCAGTAGTTTCGCCCGTGTCATGTTTTTTTCCAGATTCTGCGAATTTAGCATTATCCCAGGTTTTACAGATTTGCAGATTACCCCTCATGTTCATGCATTTAATATCTCACAAACCGTCCATCGGATTAAAATGTTTTAAACATGTAAAATGCTTAGAATTTTGTGTAGATTAATACTATGCCACTTTCATCCATGTTTAAAATGTTAAAAGTGTTGTTTGTTTAAATTTGCTCAAATGACATGCTAAAATGATTTATTTCATAACTAAATAACCGTAGCTCCAATTTTAATAAACTTTATATGTAAATGGGGTAGAAAAATGCATAGATTAACTTGCTGCACTTTATTTTCCTGTTTAACAACATTAAAATATGATTTAGAGCAGAACAGTAGCAAATTCGAAATATGCACATGAGGATTTTCCGGAATTGTTCTTTCTTATTTCCGGCCTCATTTAAACTTGCCTAAATAGATAGTTTACTTATGCTTCACCTCTTGCCATGTTTAACAACATTTAATATTGTTTGGTAGCCTAAACGAGATTAAACTAAATATGTCAATGTGGTGTTTTGTCAATATGCAACTCGTTGCATATTGAGCTCCACTTAATTTGTAGTATTGTTTGTTGCACTTTGCCATGCCATGCCTCATTAAACCGGACATGCATCATACTTGATTGTGCATCATGCCATGATTATGCTTGTGCATTTACCATGTTGTTTGTTTCTTTCAGGTGTTGCTTCTCGGTTCCGGTAATGTTGCGATTGTGAGAATTCGTTCGACTACTTCCGTTCGTCTTCTTCCTGGACTCGTTCTTCTTCCTTGCGGGATTTCAGGCAAGATGACCGTCACCTTGGATCTCATTACTATCATTGCTATGCTAGTTGCTTCGTTCTATCGCTATGCTGCATTACCTACCACTTGCTGCTCAAGCCTCCCAAATTGTATGATAGCCCCTAACCTTTGTCACCCTTCCTAGCAAACCGTTGTTTGGCTATGTTACCGCTTTTGCTCAGCCCCTCTTATAGCGTTGCTAGTTGCAGGTGAAGATGAAGATTGCTCCATGTTGGATTATGTTTATGTTGGGATATCACAATATCTCTTATATTATTAATGCATCTATATACTTGGTAAAGGGTGGAAGGCTCGGCCTTATGCCTGGTGTTTTGTTCCACTCTTGCCGCACTAGTTTCCGTCATATCAGTATTATGTTCCCGGATTTTGCGTCCCTAACGCGTTGAGTGATTTATGGACCCCTTGACAGTTCGCTTTGAATAATACTCCTCAAAGATGGCCCAACCTTGGTTTTACCATTTGCCTCACCACCACCTATACCCTTTCCCTTGGGTCGGCCAACCCGAGGGTCATCTTTATTTTAGCCCCCCCGGGCCAGTGCTTCTCTAAGTGCTGGTTCGAGCCGGGCAGACTGCGGAGCCACCAACGGGCAACTCGAGGGCTGGTTTTACTCGTAGGCTGACCTATCCGGTGTTGCCCTGAGGACGAGATATGTGCAGCTCCTATCGGGATTGTCGGCGCATCGGGTGGCTTTGCTGGTCTTGTTTTATTACTGTCGAAATGTCTTGTAGCCGGGATTCCGAGACTGATCGGGTCTTCCCGGGGAGAAGGAATATCCTTCTTTGATCGCGAGAGCTTATCATGGGCTAAGTTGGGACACCCCTGCAGGGTATAAACTTTCGAGAGCCGTGCCCGCAGTTATGTGGCAGATGGGAATTTGTTAATATCCGGTTGTAGTAAACTTGAAGTAAACTCTTCTAAAATACACCAACCGTGTGCGTAACCGTGAGTGTCTCTTTTCGGGGTTGATCGAGAGGAGAACACGGTTTCTGGGTTATGTTTGACGTAAGTAGGAGTTCAGGATCACTTCTTGATCATTGCCAGCTTCACGACCGTTCCGCTTGCTCTCTCCTCGCTCTTATTTGCGTTGGTTAGCCACCATATATGCTTAGCCGCTGCTGCAACCTCACCACTCTACCCCTTCCTTTCCCATTAAACTTTGCTAGTCTTGATACCCATGGTAATGGGATTGCTGAGTCCTCGTGGCTCACAGATTACTACACCAACAGTTGCAGGTACAGGTTTGCGATGATCATGACGCGAGAGCGATGTTTGCTTGTTTTGGAGTCCTTCTTCTTCTTCGTCGATCAGGGGATAGGTTCCAGGTCGGCAGCCTGGGCTAGCAGGGTGGATATTGTTTGAGTCTCTGTTTATGTTTCATCCGTAGTCGGATGTTGATCTTGTATGTTGTATTGATGTATTCATGTGACTTTGTATGTATTGGAGGTATCCCCACTATTATGTAATGTTGATGTAATGATATGCACCTTGCAAAAGCATCTTCAAGATGCGCTTCTATCCTTGGTGGGACCTTCGAGTTCCTTTCGGATAGGGTCGCATCTTGGGCGTGACAAGTTGGTATCAGAGCCTCGACCGACCATAGGAGCCCCCTTGTTTGTTGGCCATTGTTGAGTCTAGAAGAAAACTATTTTGAGTCTTAGGATTATATATATCGGAGAGTAGGATTCTTTTTACTCCTCATTCCCTTCGTCGCTCTGGTGAGGCCTCTTGACGTAGATGTTTTGTCTTTCCTCTCCTCAAATTTCACAAAAAAAATTTAGGATCACGCGGGTATCTTGGGATCGTTCCGATAGTCTTGTGACGAGAACATTGTTCTTGGTGCCTCCTGACATTTAGGGGTTGTGGTAGTGTCCCGGGGAGTTGAGCTCCGAGGTGTTGTCGTCACAATTTTATCGTTGCAGTTCTGGAATACCTGAGTTTTACCGACATCGAAAATCTCTTTTATGCAGTTGTTGGTGAGATAATCTCGACGCCACCCAGTACTGGGGAGAGCTCGGGAGTATTGCCATAGCTTGTATAACGGATGCTTTTCAAAGGTTGAGGTACACGATTTCCGGAGTTTTCTTGGTGATGTGTTGACGGATGGATACAGCTGGATCTAGGTATTGTTAGTTTGGGTGATATATTTTGTGTCCCCTGTATCCCCAACACCAGATTGCATAACCAGAAAGTTTCGGGAGTTTATAGGTGGGAATTCAAGTAGCTCCTAGAATATCTTTCCGACAGATGCATGATATGGGATTGGGTAAATCTCTATCATATGTATTTGTTCCGGCTTATTTCTGCAAGCCAATCCTTTGTTTTGTTTTGAGTTGTGGTATTCGAGTTGCTTCAATGTCATGTGTTGATTCCATACTTTCAAGCGGTGTACTCATATTTCTATGAGAGTTCTAATCCTTCTTGTTTATCGATATTGTCATGTCAATTCTTTTCCCAACCGGCGTGCTTCTCTTTAAGTGGATCCGATCATTTCAACATCCGCAAGATCAATTCTAAGTTTTTCTCAACGGTGTCCGTTTCATCCGTCCCCAAGTTGCCTTTGTTTTCCCGCCCTACCACCCTTTTTCTTCAAGGACTCAGATTTCTTAATCATGTATCCTTTTTTATTTGAGAGAAGTCTCTTCATTCTTTTCTTTCAATGTTCTTATCCGGCGATTTCCCATGAAGATGCTCAACTGCTCCAAGTTCATCATCCTTCATTGTTGTTTCTTCTCCGGTGGATCTAATTCAAGCTTTCGATATTCATCATATTACTTTCCTCGTTTCTAATGATTTCTCATGCTGGTGCACCTCTCAATCATTCACCTTCTCGCTATTCATTTGTTCTGGAGTGTTGAAGATATCTCAGAAGGCTCGTCTTTTCATTCTAGATCCGTTCAAGTTATTTTGAGGTTGTTATCTCATTCAAGCCATTTAATTCTACTGGTACAATCCTTATTTCAAGCAATCCTTCAATGATGTTTCTTTCAAGTGGGCCCTAACCCACAGGTCTTTTCCCAGGATCTTACTTGACTTTTCTAATTTTCCCGGAGCCATTCTCAAATTCAATTCAAAGTTTGACGTAAGAATGAATTTTTATCAGTCACATGCATTCTCCTAGGCCGCTTTCAAAATCTTTTCATCTCTGGCTCAACCTTTCCTCTTTTAATCCTTCCGGAGTTTCTCAACAATTTGGTGGTGTTTCTCCTCGTCATTCTCAGCATGTGAAGACCGAAGAAGAGTTCCTCTTAAATCCTTACCCGTTCTTCCAAAGATGCGTAGTTCAAGTTTGATGCCATCCTCTCATAATTGTTTTCGATTATGGGAATTCTTTTCACCCATCCGGAGCATTTCATGAGTTGTTTCCAATTCTTTCTTCCGAAGGCCATCATGTCATAATTATTCATTCCAGCTTTCAGCTATCGTTCTCCAAATCTTAATGGTGCATCGTTCAAATATCCTCTAATCAGTTCATGATCTCTACATTCTCATGTATCTAAATCCTCTCAAGTATCTTCGTTTTCTTTTTCTCCAATTCTTCCCGGTGTTTCTTTATCTTTTCTTCGTTCATTTTCAATTCTTATGGTGGTTCGTTCAAGATTTCACTTCCTTCGTTATCATATTAATTCATTCGTTGTTTCCAAATTCAACCGGTGGTTCCATCAATACCTTCTCAAATTTGCGCTATATCTCTCTTAATCCTTTCTACGGGAATAAGTAGTATGCCAAATCCATTGCTTGTCATCAATTTAATTTGATGAAGGATAAGCATACAATAAATCTTATTCTTATTTCCTCGAGTTGATTAATTCTTTTCTTCCGGAGATTGTTCATGATGAAGTAATTCTCGTTTCTAGTGTTTCATCTTTTCTTTTTCCGGAGTTCCAAGTTCTCTCGGTTATATAATCGCGAAGCTCCATCTAAATCATTGCAAGGCTTCATCTTGTGTTTTCAACTTCTCTTTCTTTTCATCATCCTTTTATTACGGGAGTTCTTCATGGAGGCTCTACATGATGGTTAGTCAAGGATTCTTTTCATTCTTCAATTGTTCTTCAAGATTTCTCTCGAAGTTATGATCCGCCAAGCTATACTCTAAAAATAAATATAGTGTTCAACACATGTTTTGTTTTGAGGAGTTCAAGCATTCTTCATCTTGCATTCCGAAGTGCAATTCTTTCTACTTTATCTTTTGAGATGGTGTTATGTCATCCTCGACAATTTCTCTTCATGTTTAATGATTCACAAGTTGTTAAGAAGGAGATATTTTAAAACCATCATTTTCTCTTCGATCATGAGTTGTTTCAACCCATCATAATTTCTTCGTTGGAGTATCTTGATATAGATTTCACCTAAAAGCCTTTCATTGGGAATGTTGCTATTTGTGGTGCTTGTCTATGATCCAAGTTATCTCTTTATCATCTCGGTGAAGAAGTTTTTCATCTCTTTGGTGCTCTCAATCAAATCAATGGTTTCCATTAGTGGCCGGTTGTCACCTCATAGTCTTGAGATGTTTCCATAAGCCCACTACAAGCTTATTCGCTTCGTTGTTGGTTTTCAAACAACTATATTCTAACCTTCTTGAAAGGATGCCTTCCAAATTCAATTGTGGTAGAAGTTGGCATTTTCTTCTCCATTCTTTTATTTCAATGATTTATCTTCTATTCTTTCTTCCGGAGGCATGGTGATGTTGCTCTTCACTCATCATCTCGAATTGTGAGGATCGTGTTCTTTTCCTTGCTTATCCATTTAACCGAGTGTTGTGTCATCTCTTCAAGTTCTTATCATCTTTTCTAGTTTTCCTTCTTCTTTTAGTCGGAGTGCTGCCCAAATTATATCAATCTCATTCCTTCTCTATCTAGTTTTAACCGGAGTGGTTTCAATATCTATCTTATCACTAAACCTCTTGGTTATCATCATATTCCTTGTTCCTCTTGTCCAACGAATTGTTTGCAATCTTGGTCATCTCTGTTGTTTTGTTTCTTTCAATTTGTTCAACCTCTCAAGGTTCTTTGGTTTCACTCATTGGTCGAAGAAGCAACTTGTTTTACCTCTTCTCTTCCTCTTTCGTTTCCCTCCGGTGCCATCCTAGATCTTGGGACGAGATCCTCTTGTAGTGGTGGAGTGTTGTAACGCCCCGGATACAACTTTCCATATTAGTAACTCCAACTCTTGCCATTTCCGGCTATGTGATATGTCATTTCCTTCGTGGTTGGGTTTTTGTCTTTTGTTTTGCATTTTGTTCATGTCATGCATCTCATCTCATAGCATCATGTGCATTGCGTCTGCATGTTTTCATAAAACTTGCACCCGTTCGTAGTTGCCGCGTCCCCCCTTGCCTTCATTGACCATTCCGAGACCAATCGGGTTTTCGCTTCCCTCTTGACCGTGACCACCTAATCTCTCTTGCCACTTGCAGCCCCCTCGTGAGCTTGTCTGAAACTTGCCCAAAACCTGACCCGCTCAGTCATCACCGATGTATCCGGATCATCCCCAAACATCTATAAAACGTCTCCGTTTTCTTATTTAGACTTCGTAACCTATTTTAATCGACCGTCTGATTTAAATCAGAGGGCCCAAATATACACCTAACAAAAACCCACCTGCTATATATACACGAGGTCTAACCCTAAAAATTAGGAGCCTTGCCCCATCCTCCCAGCCGCCGACGTCAGTCCTCTTCCACCTCGGGATCCATCCCGATCCATCTCCACCGAACCAGATCGCTGCAGCCTGCACCTGCCCAAATCCCCTCGCAGCCAGCCTCCTCCCCTCGATCCACCCAACCAGCAAGCTCCTCCAAAGCCTCCCTCGAACTCCGATCTAGCCACATCCCCATCAGGCGTCGTCGCAACCTCTCCGTCCCCGTGCCTCCTCTTGGTCGCCTCAACCCGTCTGCCCTTCGCCCTGCAACTGCAAGCACCGAGACCCTGTCCCCCAAGCACCGGCTCGATCCACCGCCACAAAGACGCCCATCGACCACCGCCGACCAGGCCGGAGCTCCGTCGCCTTCTCTTCCTCCTTCCCGTTCTCTCTCTCTCTCTCTCTCTCTCTCTCTCTCTCTCTCTCTTCTCTTCTCAATCTCTCTCTCCTCTCTCTCTCCTCTAGCGACCCCTCTGTCTTTGTTCGTCAGCAGGAGGAGCCCGCTTCGCGACCTCCTCTGGCCAAAGATCGCAGCGCCGTCCACTCGCCATCATCGCCGCCCGTGGTCTTCCCCTGCGACGCCTCGTCGCCGTTTTAGCCAGCCGTCGTCCCTGTCGCCCGCAATGGCGCAGCCGCCCCGCTCCCCTTCTTCACCGGAGTTCTTCGCCGCAAGACCTTCCTCGAGGAGCGCCGCCGCCCTGCTGCCAAGTTCCGCTTCCGCTGCAAGTTCCACGCCGCCGCCTGTGTCCTCTGCTTCTGCTCCCTGTCGAGCAGGGGACCGCGCCCTGCTTCCCTGCATCGATCGGTCGTTGACCGCAGCATCGATCCGAGCCGGCCTCCTCGTGCCCGCGTGGATCGCATCCCGCAGCCGGCCCAGCGTCGCCCCTGCCGTCCTCTCTCTCCACCGACCGGGCCTTGGCCCATGGTGAGCAGATCCCCAACGCCACTCCTCTGTTCCTACTTGGGCTTAGCCCGATTCTGCTACTGCTGCTGATGTCCTGCGCCCAGTAGTTTCGGCCCGTGTCATGTTTTTTTCCAGATTCTGCGAATTTAGCATTATCTCAGGTTTGACAGATTTGCAGATTACCCCTCATGTTCATGCATTTAATATCTCACAAACCATGCATCGGATTAAAATGTTTTAAACATGTAAAATGCTTACATTTTGTGTAGATTAATACTATGCCACTTTCACCCATGTTTAAAATGTTAAAAGTGTTGTTTGTTTAAATTTGCTCAAATGACATGCTAAAATGATTTATTTCATAACTAAATAACCGTACCTCCAATTTTAATAAACTTTATATGTAAATGGTGTAGAAAAATGCATAGATTAACTTGCTGCACTTTATTTTCCTGTTTAACAACATTAAAATATGATTTAGAGCAGAACAGTAGAAAATTAGAAATATGCACATGAGGATTTTCCGGAATTGTTCTTTCTTATTTCCAGCCTCATTTAAACTTGCCTAAATAGATAGTTTACTTATGCTTCACCTCTTGCCATGTTTAACAACATTTCATATTGTTTGGTAGCCTAAACGAGATTAAACTAAATATGTCAATGTGGTGTTTTGTCAATATGCAACTCGTTGCATATTGAGCTCCACTTAATTTGTAGTATTGTTTGTTGCACTTTGCCATGCCATGCCTCATTAAACCGGACATGCATCATACTTGATTGTGCATCATGCCATGATTATGCTTGTGCATTTACCATGTTGTTTGTTTCTTTTCGTGTTGCTTCTCGTTCCGTAATGTTGCGATTGTGAGGATTCGCTCGACTACTTCCGCTCGCCTTCTTCCTGGACTCGTTCTTCTTCCTTATGGGATTTCGGCAAGATGACCGCTATCTTGGATCTCATTACTATCATTGCTATGCTAGTTGCTTCGTTCTATCGCTATGCTGCGTTACCTACCACTTGCTGCTCAAGCCTCCCAAATTGCATGATAGCCCCTAACCTTTGTCACCCTTCCTAGCAAACCGTTGTTTGGCTATGTTACCACTTTTGCTCAGCCCTCTTATAGCGCTGCTAGTTGCGGTGAAGATGAAGATTGCTCCATGTTGGATTATGTTTATGTTGGGATATCACAATATCTCTTATATTATTAATGCATCTATATACTTGGTAAAGGGTGGAAGGCTCGGCCTTATGCCCGTGTTTTGTTCCACTCTTGCCACCCTAGTTTCCGCCATATCGGTATTATGTTCCCGGATTTTGCGTCCCTAACGCGTTTGGTGATTTATGGCACCCCTTGACAGTTCGCTTTGAATAAGACTCCTCCAAAGAAGGCCCAACCTTGGTTTTACCATTTGCCTCACCACCACCTATACCCTTTCCCTTGGGTCGGCCAACCCGAGGGTCATCTTTATTTTAGCCCCCGGTCCAAAGGTTTCTAAGTGCTGGTTCGAACCGGCAGATCATGGGCCACCACGGGCAACTCGAGGGCTGGTTTTACTCGTAGGCTGACCTATCCGGTGTTGCCCTGAGAACGAGATATGTGCAGCTCCTATCAGGATTGTCGGTGCATCGGGCGGCTTTGCTGGTCTTGTTTTATTACTGTCGAAATGTCTTGTAGCCGGGATTCCGAGACTGATCGGGTCTTCCCGGGGAGAAGGAATATCCTTCGTTGATCGCGACAGCTTATCATGGGCTAAGTTGGGACACCCCTGCAGGGTATAAACTTTCGAGAGCCGTGCCCGCAGTTATGTGGCAGATGGGAATTTGTTAATATCCGGTTGTAGTAAACTTGAAGTAAACTCTTCTAAAATACACCAACCGTGTGCGTAACCGTGAGTGTCTCTTTTCGGGGTTGATCGAGAGGAGAGCACGGTTTCTGGGTTATGTTTGACGTAAGTAGGAGTTCAGGATCACTTCTTGATCATTGCTAGCTTCACGACCGTTCCGCTTGCTCTCTCCTCACTCTTATTTGCGTTGGTTAGCCACCATATATGCTTAGCCGCTGCTGCAACCTCACCACTCTACTCCTTCCTTTCCCATTAAGCTTTGCTAGTCTTGATACCCATGGTAATGGGATTGCTGAGTCCTCGTGGCTCATAGATTACTACACCAACAGTTGCAGGTACAGGTTTGCGATGATCATGACGCGAGAGCGATGTATGCTTGTTTTGGAGTCCTTCTTCTTCTTCGTCGATCAGGGGATAGGTTCCAGGTCGGCAGCCTGGGCTAGCAGGGTGGATATTGTTTGATTTTCTGTTTATGTTTCATCCGTAGTCGGATGTTGATCTTGTATGTTGTATTGATGTATTCATGTGACTTTGTATGTATTGGAGGTATCCCCACTATTATGTAATGTTGATGTAATGATATCCACCTTGCAAAAGCGTCTTCAAGATGCGCTTCTATCCTTGGTGGGACCTTCGAGTTCCTTTCGGATAGGGTCGCATCTTGGGCGTGACAGTTCAGTAAGTTGTCAACCCCTTTCCTAGCACACACCGTACAGAGAGGCCATGGTGGAAGATACCGGAGGCATCCGGTAGGCATGCCACATGGCCCGGGGGCATGGGTGTTTTCGGTTGTAGCCGAAGGGGTAGCTCCCCTAGTTTGCGCGTGGTATAAATTTTGTGATCCCATGCTAAGTCGAGGTTGTAGCCTCCCCACTTAGAGTTTCGCTTAACGGGTGTCGTGGGTGATTCCAGACACCGGTAAAGTTAGGCTGGTGTGTGCGGATAGGTGTGTTTTCAATCAATAGGCCGTAGACGGAATTAGTCATGATGGACTAAAGGAATCCGTTACTCGTGGGTAAAGAGTACACCCTCTGCAGAGATTAAACATCTATTCGAATAGCCGTGTCC
This sequence comes from Aegilops longissima, assembly GCA_021605205.1. NCBI lineage: Eukaryota > Viridiplantae > Streptophyta > Magnoliopsida > Poales > Poaceae > Aegilops > Aegilops longissima. The sequence continues at coordinate 296,739,242 of CM038679.1, read as the reverse complement.
ATGGTTAAGGACTACGGTCTGGGATGGGTCAAGTGTCGGTCTTAGTGTCGGTCTTCGGAGGAGAAATTGTTAAACCAGAACTTGGATCGTGACTGGTGACTTGTCATGATCATGATTATTATTTGCCATGGACTAACCCGTTGTATTATTTGAATTATCGAGTATCCTTGGGATGGTTCTACCTCCTGGATATTTACTGTGGTTCTTTATAAGCCCTTTATGTGGTGTCGCTGAGACACCCGACTGTGGCATGCTTGTTATTTATTTACCTTATAAGCCCTTTATGTGGTGTCGCCGACGCCTTGACCGTGGCATGCTTGTTATTTATTTACTTTATAAGCCCTTTATGTGGTGTCGCTCAGACGCCCGACTGTGGCATGCCTGTTATTTACTTACCTTATAAGCCCTTTCTGTGGTGTCGCTCAGACGCCTGACTGAGGCACGCTCGTTATTTACTATACTTTCGAGGCGTCGCTTCAGACACCTGATCGGTGCATTTTTATTACTACTCTGTTACTGCATATTCATGTATATAAATAACCTACTTGCATGCATCAGGGATTTTATTTTATGACTGACTTTGTGACCATAGAATATTTCAGAGCGTATTTATCATTTGTTATATTATACCCTGTTCATAATGTTTGCGAGTACATTCAAAGTAGTCGCTGGCTTGTCCCTGGCTATTGTCTTGGCCAGATCCCTTGCGTGGAGAGGAGCGTCGCGAAGACAACCCCGGAACCTGAGCCATGGTGATAGCAGCCTCGCGAAGATAGGAGTTAACCTGGTAAGTTGTTCCCGTGGGAAATGGAGCCCCATAGCCACCGATGATCCACAAAACGCTTCCGTCATCAACCATTAGAAACCATTTGTTGTACTCATAGGCCAGAATGGTCTTGTACTACATTATTTTGCCTTTTGCTTGGAATTTCTGTATCAAGTTGGTGCCTCATCAGCTAACAGTAATCCTAGGGCTGGTGAGCACAAGGGCCATTTTCTGGAAATTAATATCCCGAAAATCCGGTCCTGACATCTCCATCATACTTTCCTCACTGGGACAATGCTCCAATACTGATGACCACCACATTTTTATTTACTAACAACTCAATATTACAACTCGATAACTAGAAAAATATGACTCTATATGTATGCCTCTGGCAGTGTACCAGGATGGGCAATGATGCTAGCATGACATGTATGATAATGATGAACGGTGGCTGCGCCACAAATTCTATTTCAGCTATATGATCATGCAAAGCAATATGATAATGAAGATATATATGTCAGGAAAACAGAACGGCGGAAGTTGCATGGCAATATATCTTGGAATGGCTATGGAAATGCCATAACAAGTAGGTATGGTGGCTGTTTCGAGGAAGACATAAGGAGGCTTATGTGTGATAGAGCATATAATATCACGGAGTTTGGATGCACCGACGATGTTTTCACCAGCTCTCGAGGTGAGAAAGGCAATGCACGGCACCAAAGAGGCCAGCGAATGGAGGAAAGGTAAGAGTACGTATAATCCATGGACTCACATTAGTCATAAATAACTCACATACATACTGTAAAAGTTTATTAGCCCTCGAAGCAAAGTACTACTCGCATGCCGCTAGGGGATTGATTGGTAGGAAAAGACCACCGCTCATCCCTGTCCACCACTCATAAGGTAGACACTCAATAATAAATCATGCTCCAACTTCATCACATAACTAGAGACTATAGGTGCATGCTTCGGGAATCACAAACCTTAACATCAATATTCTTACTAAACCACAATCATTCAATAGTACCTCCACATATTACCATCAATATCACAAAACTATTGCAAGGAATCAAACTTATCATATTTAGTGATCTACATGAAAGTTTTTATGATATCCCTCTTGAATACCTATCATACCATGACCACACAACATGTGCATATTGCGATTAATATTTATTAGACTCTCAAAATATATAAGTGAAGCCTATGAGTGCAACTATTTCTTGAAAATATAACCATCGCTATGCTCTAAGAGATATAATTGAAGTACTACAGCAACTGCCTAGCTCAAAAGATATAAGTGAAGCACATAAAGTATTGTAACTAATCACGAATAAATGTGTGTCTGTCAGGACCCCGATTCCAAGTCACATCGATCTAGCCGGTAACACCTCATATCACTTTGCGGCCTCACGCACGGTATTCCCACGGGTGTCGCCTTACCCTGGCCCGGGACCGTTTGCGCCTTTTGGCTCACGTATATGATAGTGTCGCTAGCATCCACATGACAAAGAACCCGGGCCGACATGGCTAGTCGTGAACCCAAAGCGGCACTAACCTATGGGGACAGGCATACATGAATCACCTCGAGCATGTCGGTCATCAACGTATGAATTCGGCTGTAGCACTGGCTAACAGACTCCGTATCCCGGCTGTAGCAGGCTAGGTAGGACTCAATACCACCGCGACATTTCAAGGGATGTATATAGGAACGAAATGAATCACATGCCGCCAGTCAAGTGTCCAAGCAGAGTGTGGGCTAGCAGGACTCCGTGAACCGGTCAGAAGCGGACTACTATCGCCGTAAGCACGAGACTACATTTCCCCATATGAGAGGCTGCCAAGGATAAACAACTAGTTTGTCGGATCCCACTCATACCAAGCATTTCAATCATACACGCAATATGCCCGATATGAGTAAATACAACAAGGCATCACAACAAAACTCTACAACTCAAGTACTTTATTTAAGAGGCTCCGAGGAGCCATACATAACATAGTCTTACAGGTAGGGGTCACAGACCCAACACTCAAGTCATACAATCATACAAGCACATGGGGAAGCAAACTAGTCTCGAGTACACTCTAGAAAGAAAGAAAGCTTGTTGGAGCCTTTCTATCTACAATGGCCCTTCACAAGTCTTAGATCGCCACCGGGTGGCTAGTTCACTGTCAAGTCAATATCTACATAGAATCCGGCGGAGGGGTAGTATTGTCCTCTGAAAAACAATAATTACAAACATGAGTACAAAGGTACTCAAAGAAGTCTTACCACGTAATCCTATCATACATGCACATTCTCAAGGAAGGAAGTGGAGTTATTTGCAGCAAGCCAGCTTTGACTCTTGGCTAAGCTATCCCACGTGACACCACTTTGTAAAGCATTTGTCGTACACGAGTCCACTAATCACCATCACAATACTCCACTGTGGATCCTCTCTCGTCATCCCACGAGAGGGCCATCCACGATACTCACACTTATCTTGAGGCTTTTAGTAGTATCCATTTACTTGTCTATGAACTGATATAGGTAACCCGAAGTCCTTCTCCGTGGACACGGCTATTCAATAGATCATATTTAACCCTGCAGGGTGTACTTCTTCACACGCTCACCACTTATCGCCGCTCACACGAAATGTACTGCAACCTTCAAGCGGAAGCCCAACGTGGGTGTCGGCCACAGCCTACCTAAACACTCAAGTCCCTAGTCCAGGTTTATCGCCTATTCGGTTCCATCCGCAGGAGTCCGCCGAGGTTTCCCATACAGCCCCGAACGATGTGTGCAGGGTTCCCGAGATACCAAACGGGCACTCGGTACACCGGCCACGTGCCTACCGCAACACAACCCACCCCTAAGGTCAGCGCTATGCGGCGCCCCCAAAGATGCTACAAACACCGTAAACTACTTGCAACTCCCTGACCAAGAACAAGGGTGGTTAAGAAGCCGAGAGGGTCAATTAAGGATCCCAATGTGTGGTAGTAACTGTTTAATGGATCACAAACACAGATCTCAGTTCTTAAGTTCGGCTTCAATGAAACAACCCACCATGTACTCCTACATGGCCTCTCATCGATACCTTTACCAAATCGTGTTCAACACTTTCACTCTCGAACCAACACAACCTTTCACTCCAGCTCATCATCCCGATGAGCCGACCGACACAACTCTAAGCATAGCAAGCATAGCATGGTAGGAATCACAAACATGGCTCAATCAACTCCTACACATACTAGTGGGTTTCATCTAGTTATCGTGGCAATGACAGTCATGCAAAGGAAGTGGGTTCAACTACCGCAGCACACAACAGTTTGAATCGCGTTGTCTTAATGCAGAAACGAGAGCGTAAGCGAGAACATGGGTTGTATCGAAATGATCAACGGGTTGCTTGCCCGATGGAATGGGGTAGAGTAACGCCTTCGATGGATAGTCGAGGTTATCCTCAAGCGTAACCTATCATGAAAGCACACCGAAAATAAACACACATGACAATATGCAACAATATGATGCATGCTATGACATGGCAATATGGATGTGTGTTGGCCTAATGCAAGCTGAAATAATAGGAATGAACTCATTTGAATCAAGGATTCAAATGATAGCTCATTTGGGTTAGTCCTAATGGTGCAATATCTTATTCTGGTTAAACAGCATAGTTAACTTGCTTTAACATGCATGAAACCTGTACCAATGGATAGGTGGATTTTTCTGATAATTTTTCATATATAAATCTTTGCATTTGGAGTTATAGATTAAAAGTTATAGGCATTTGAAATTTGAATTATATTCTGAATTTACTATATCAAAATAAATCCAGAATTTGAATTAATGCGCCACCATGCGCCAAGATGACGCCGAGTCAACGGGACGTCCAGGTCAAACCCGACAAGGGTCCCGCATGTCGGGTAATTAACTTAACTAAAGTTTAATTAAAACTAACTTATTTAGTTAGCGTGGTTGGGCCCCATTTGTCGCTGACTGTCGGGTCAACGCGGGCCCACGGTGGTCAATGTCCACGCCGGCTGCACTGGCGACTAGCCACCGCGAGCCCGACGCGCGGAGGTAGTGTGTTTGGCGATTCCGCCACCAAACGAGTCGCGAAGGTAGCTACGGTAGCTAGGAGCAAACCGCTCATCGGTGGAGTTAGTTGGGGTCGGGTGGCGGAGTTGGCGCCGGCGACGAGCTAGGCGGCCGCCGGGTTCGCCAACGACGGGCTTGGGGTTAGAGGGCTCGGTGAGGTGCGGAGGTACATGGGCAGACCCGCTGGGGTGCGGTGAGTGCAACGGACACCATGGGGTGGCCGGAGAGTGACCGGGGCACGCCGGCAACGAGCTCCACGGCGACGGGTGCGGGTGAACGTGGCTCGGTTGCTACGCTGCTCGAGGGCGCGAGAGAGAGGAAGGGAGTTAGGTAGGCTCACGGGCGACGTAGGAAGCCTCGCCGAGGTCGGGATGAACCGGAGCGACGGCGGCGACGAAAGGGATCTCCGCGACGGCGAGCTCGGCCGAGGTCGGTGAGATGGGTTCGGGCACTAGAGCGAGCGGACTCGGCTGGCTAGGGGTAGTGGAGGCGGCGGAGCTCCTAGACATGGTGCGGAGGAGCACGGACGGCGGGAGCACGACTACGGCGGTGGTCGGGCGGCGGTGGCGCTGCCAAGATGGGGAGAGCGAGGAGATGATCCGGGAGGAGAGGGAGGTCCAGGGGTTCGGAGGGAGAGAGGGTCGGTCCTCGCCGACAACCGGGCGAGAGGAGCGGCGAGGCGGCGACCAGGTGCGTGGCACCTGAAGGTGCCCGCCGCCGAAAGCACTGGCTGCTCGTCTCGTTGAGCCAAGCAGCTCACGGGCACGGCTGGTTGGCTGGGCCGGCAGGTGGGCAGGCAGGGCGCTGTAAGGTTTTCTGCTTTTTAATCTTTTTCTAATTTCCTGCAACTTTGTGGGGTTTTCTAAAATACCAAAACTGTTTTAAAAATCACCAAAATGCTCCTGGTCCCTTGTTGGAATATTTCCAACATGAAACATTTTGGTTTGGCAATTTTTGAACATTTAAAATATTTTGTATAATTTAAAATGCTCAAGTTCAAAACTTGTGAATTAATCCAAGGACCTTTGGTTGACCTAGAAAATGATACACCTCCTTTGACATAGGTTCTGAACCAAAGCAAAGAGGATGAGCATTTTGAAGGGCATTTCGGTTCATTGAAATAATTTTAGTAAACCCTAGTTGAATTAAGGGGGTGTTCGGGGTTTCTGCCTTCCCATTTCAAATTCAGATGAAATTTAAACATGATGCACACCCTAATGCATTGGTCTAACTGGATGTGACAACTCACCCCACTCAAAAGAATCTCGTCCCGAGATTTAGGATCTGCTATAAAAGGTGGATACTCAAGTCGAAGACGATCCTCCCTTTCCCAAGTTGCTTCTTGCTCGGAATGGTTTGACCATTGAACCTTTAGAAACTTGATATTCCGACGCCGAGTGGTACGCCGGCTTGATCGAGGATACGAACGGGATATTCTTGATAGGTGAGGTTATCTTGGAGATCAAGCATTCCGTGGTCCACTCCACGGATAGGATCCGAGAAGCAACGCCGAGTTGGGAAACGTGGAAGACATCATGGACTCGAAAGATGCGGAGGTAGTTCCAATTGGTAGGCAACTTCCCTCGCTTGGCAAGAATGCGAAGGGTCCAATGTAACGAGGAGCCAACTTGCCTTTTGATACCGAATCGATGGGTTCCTTCAAAGGAGTAACCTCAAGGTAAGCCTTCGCCAATTTCATAAGCCATAGGCTTATGCTTGCGGTCATATTGGCTCTTTTGACGAGATTGGGCTGTTTTCAATTTTCACGAATAATGCGAACCTGCTCTTCTCGCTTCCTGAATCATATCCGGCCAAAGAGTTGTCTCTCCCGTTTCTCACCAGTTAAGAGGCGCTCACATTTCCGCCCATAAAGAACTTCGAAGGGGCTTTGCCTAGGCTGGCTTGATAATTATTGTTATAAGCTTAACTCGGCGAATGGGAGGCACCTCTCCCAATTCATGCCGAAAGAGATGACAGAAGCTCGAAGCATATCCTCTAGGATTTGATTGACTCGTTCTACTTGTCCACTTGATTGGGGATGGAAAGCGGTGCTAAAGGAGAGACGAGTTCCCATAGCGCTTTGGAAACTTTCCCAAAATCGTGAGGTGAAGAGACTTCCACGGTCTGAGTTAATCTCTAATGGAACACCATGAAGAGACACTATTCGAGAGATGTACAAATCAGCTAGCTGGCTAGCGGTTATACTCTCACGAACGGTAGGAAATGGGCTACTTTGGAAAGACGATCGATGACAACGAAGATAGCATTATTCCTCTCTTGGTCCTGGGAAACCCGTAATGAAATCCATACCGATTTTATCCCATTTCCATTCAGGAATTTCCAAAGGTTGAAGGGTACCAGCAGGTCGTTGATGCTCGCTTAACTCGACGACGACGCCGCAATTAGCAATGTATTGGGCGATTTCTCTCTTCATCCTAGTCCACCAAAACCTCCGCGAGGTCTTGATACATTTTAGTACTACCGGGATGAATGGTGAGAGGAGAGTCATGAGCTTCCTTAAGGATCAGCTTGTCGTAGCTGTTGTTTCTTGGGAACCACCAAGCGGTTTTCAAAGAAGACAACACTGTTCATCTATGGAGAAACATTTAGCAGCTCCGCTAGCAATGTTCTCCTTGATCCGAGATATCCTCTATCATACCGCTGAGCAGCTATGATTCGATCCGTGAGGTCAGGTTTCGCCACCGTGGTGGAAAGGAACTCGAGGAACAATGTGAAGATTAAGCTTACGTAAATTCCTCGTGGAGAAATGGTTGACTTTGTTGTAACATCAAATTGTTACAATAGGATTTATGACTTAGTGCGCCAGCCATGACATTGGCTTTGCTCGGGTGTAGGATATTCCTAAGTCGAAATCTGTATCAACTCGACCCAACGCCTTTGCCTCGAGATTCAAACCGTTGGGTGAAGATATATTTCAGACTTTGGTGATCAGTAGATTTCGCAACGATTACCCGTAAGGTAATGTCGCCAGGTTTTGAGTGCATGAACCATCGCTGCAAGCTCTAGATCGTGTGTGGGTAGTTATCCTCATGTGGACGAATCGTCGAGAAGCGTAGGCAATCACATGACGATCTTGCATGAGTATGCAACCTAGTCCTTGTCGTGAGGCGCCGCAATAGATAATAAAGTCCTTAGAGAAATCTGGTGGAACAAGTACGGAGCAGATGTCAGCGCCTTTTCAGTTCCTCGAAAACTGAACTCGACTGTGGCGCCCATTCAACCTTTTATCTTTCTTGAGGAGTTCGTTAGAGGTTTAGCAACTTTAGAGAAATTCTCGACGAAGCGGGCGGCAATAGCTCGCTAAACCGAGGAAACTCCGAACTTGCTTGACCGATTCAGGTGGAGTCCAATCAAGGACGGCTTGAACTCGCCGGATTGACAGCAATGCCCTTACCAGAGATTACATGTCCTAGATAGGTCACTTCGTAACCAGAATTCACACTTAGAGAATTTGGCATAAAGGCGGTGCTCTCAAGTTTCATCAATACTAGCCTTAGATGTTCGCATGTTCTTCCTCATTCTTGGAGTAGATGAGTATATCATCGAGGTATACCACTACTAATTTATCCAAATACTCCATGAAGATTGAGTTCATTAACCGAGAGAAGGTGGCTGGAGCATTGGTTAATCCGAAGGACATGACGGTGTACTCAGATCGCCATAACGAGTAACAAAGGCCGCTTTTGGGAATGTCCCTCGTTTTGATTTTGATTTGATGGTAGCCCAACCTCAAATCCATCTTGAGAAGATCGAGGACCCAGCGAGCTGATCATACAGATCGTTGATCCTGGGGAGCGGATACTTGTTCTTGATAGTGACCAAATTGACAGGTCGGTAATCTACAACCATCCGATCCGTACCATCCTTCTTCTTGACGAAGAGGACGGGCAAGCCCATGGAGATGAACTAGGACGGATGAAACCTTTTGCAAGGACTCATCGAGTTGTTTCTAAGTTCAGCTAGTTCTAGGGTGCCATCTTATAAGGTCTTCTAGAGATTGGGACGGTTCCGGAACAAGATCTATCACGAACTCGACATCCCCGCTGTGGAACACCGGCAGTTCCTCCGAAAACATCCGGAAATCACGGACTACCGGAATATCTTCGAGGTCCGGAAGGGGTTGGCATTTATGAGTAAAGTGGCGCTTAGACACTCGGGTTAAAACATTCACCGCCTTGCCCAAGGATGGGTAAGTTGAAAAGTTCTAGTAGAGCAATCAATCTTAGCATAATGGGCTGACATCCACCCATACCCAAGATGATGTTTATGTCCGAGGACTTAAGAGCTATTAGAGATGCAAGAAAGACTAATCTATCGACAAGAATTTCATTCCCATGACTTATTCTAGAGGTTTGCCATCTAGAACCAGGAGTTTGAATTTCCATGGAGGTAGGCATGTCACGTATCGTGGTGTTGTGCAATCGAGCATAGCTCTCGTAAATAAATGAATGAGATGCTCCAAGATCAAAAAGAACGGTTGCCGGATGGCAATTAACAAGAAGCGTACCGAGGACGACGTTGGGATCCTCATAGGTCTCTTCAGCAGAAACATAATTGACATGGCCACGAGCGGTGGCAACTGGTTTAGCATAGGGCACCTTTCCTGCTGGCTTGCCGCGCCAATGACTTTCCAACTTGATTGGGGTTGTTCTGGGGACACTCTCGGATATAGTGGCCCGTCTCTCCACACTTGAAGCAAGTTATCACATTTGGACGTGGAGCAGCATTAGCAGTGGGGCCTCCATAAGTCTTGGGTGGAAAATACTGCTGGTTGGGGCGAGGCGCCTCGAAGGATGGCCTCGGGGTGAACCTGGGTGGTAGAGCAGTATTTGGAACCCAAACCCGGCGCTTCTGGGATCCAGAGCCGGATGACGATCCAGAGTCACGGATGTGCTTGCGTGAAGCCTCAAAATCAGACTGTCCGGTTTCGGCGCTGATAGCCTTATTGACTAGCTTCGGAAATGAGGTACACTCATGCAGACGAAGGTCTCGGCGTAGCTCAGGGCTAAGTCCCTTGCGGAACCTTGCCTGCTTCTTGGCATCGGTGGAAACTTCTTCGGGAGCATAACGTGCTAACCTCCCAAATTCACGGCTATAGGCATCCACCGTCACCTACCTTGGGTGAAACTGCAGAATTCTCACGTTTGCGGTCCATAAGACCTTCCGAATATGATGCTCACTAAGGCGGCACTCAATTCAGCCCAAGTTGTAACTTGTCCAACCGGACGATAGCCTCATAATTCTCCCACCAGAGGCTAGCAGGGCCTTCAAGATGATAAGCGCAAAGGTAACCTTGTCACCTCAGCCACGCTATGAACGCAGCTTGTGGTGGATGCCATGGAGCCAATCATCCGCCGAGAGGCTCGACGGAATATTTGAATTTTGGGGATACAGCTTGACGAAGTCGCTGAGTGAAACCACATCGCTTTCTTGGCTGGCGGCGGTGTTTTGTTCAATCCGCCCAAGAAGCGGTTGGTTTCACGCTTATTATGCTCGCTTCAAAGATCACCTCGCCAAAGATGGCGGTTGCGGCAGATTCACATTTCGGCTGCATCAAGCTTCTCCTGCCCGAGCAGCAGGAGTGTTATGAGTGTTGACCATCTTGGGAGACAAAGCAAAGGTTTAAACCAGGATGGCAGAATTTAACAAGGAAGTGCGGAAGGTAATGGATAGCATGGAATGCAAAGATGTTCATTCGTATGACATGGTATTACAAAACTGCCATATATATATATACCAACGGTCATACACACCATTCATAGTTTAGTACAAGCCTGACGGAGTACAACTATAAGGAAAGGCGTTACATCTCATCGGAAGCATTCCAACTCCTATACATTATTTTTCTACACTTCCGGAACGATACACACTAAGTCGTATTCCACGAGTCACGCAGACGGTGGAAACACAACTATTACCATACTAGGAATACTACTACTATCTCGTGCAGCTCCATAGTAGTCCTCATAGAAATCACCACCCAAGCTCGAAGTGGAACATGATCGTCCGGAAATGCACAATCCTGGGGGCCTGTGGACCATAAGGACTCGGATGTGGCCGTGGTCCAACAAACGGTGGCGACGAGGCCCACGAGGAGGAGTGATGCCTCCAACCTCACGCCACTCCATAAAGTCCGCAGACTCGCCAGCACAGGTACAAGTCCTCATGTCCATATATCCGCTTGCACGGCAGGTGCAAACCTAGTCGAGTAGCCCAAAGGTCGAACGGGCATTAAAAGCTCCATACGCAAGGCCCGGTTCTCACGGTCCTTGTCCTCCAAAGATCTCAAGAGTAGTGCGAAGGAGTGAGTCCTCATGGGATGCATCGCTGTACAAACCTCAAGGTAGCCATGCGCCCCTGTGGAGGGATGCCGCATGTAGCGAAAATCGTGTTGCCCAAAGAAGGCAGTTCGCCCGAATAATAGTCATCATGGAATAGGCTGCATCTTGCATGGACATTCCAATAGTGATTCCGAGCCCATAGGAACAAAGTGAAGTGGCTCAAGAGTCTCGGATAAGATGGATAAACCGACCGTGCATAGGTATTGGCTTTGATTGAAATCCTAAACTGCTCCTCGACGGTATATTCGGATACCATCGATAACCAGACTCAATCATCACTAACCAGCATTGCCGCAGTGACACACATCAATGCAACGGGTCAGCGAACCACTTGGTTCTCGGGGACGGTGGCCATCCGAAGCACATCCACAATGCAAAGGCATTAGAATTTCTAGGAAAATCGGCAGCATAACATCTCAAATGCTCAAAATCAGATTTGAGACATTCAAAACAGATTGCAAAACCACTCAACAACATCATAACAAGGTTCGTTCAATTGATAGCATACTAAAATTTAGTAGCACTGAATCGAGGATGTAACCAACAATCCTATAAGTTACTACGGATTAGTAACACGTGAACCTCGATAGCGAGAAGAGAGCCTAGTCCTAAACCCACGCCGAATGAGAAGAGGATGACTCAGATCGAGGGCATAAGGTAAAGGAGTAAAAGAGCCTTACGCTCCTCCCACAATCAATTCCCTACATATAACTAAAGCATTTCTAGACTCAACTTCACCAGTTTGGCTTAGCGAACCTACATGCAGCCTTGCTCTGATGCCAACGCTGTCAGGACCCCGATTCCAAGTCACATCGATCTAGCCGGTAACACCTCATATCACTTTGCGGCCTCACGCACGGTATTCCCACGGTGTCGCCTTACCATGGCCCGGGACCGCTTATGCGCTTTTGGCTCACGATATGATAGTGTCGCTAGCATCCACATGACAAAGAACCCGGCCGACATGGCTAGTCGTGAACCCAAAGCGCACTAACCTATGGGGACAGGCATACATGAATCACCTCGAGCATGTCGGTCATCAACGATGAATTGGCTGTAGCACTGGCTAACAGACTCCGTATCCCGGCTATAGCAGGCTAGGCAGGACTCAATACCACCGCGTGACATTTCAAGGGATGTATATAGGAACGAAATGAATCACATGCCGCCACCAAAGTGTCCAAGCAGAGTGTCAATAGCAGGACTCGTGAACCGGCAGTAGCGGACTACTATCGCCGTAAGCACGAGACTACATTTCCCCATATGAGAGGCTGCCAAGGATAAACAACTAGTTTGTCGGATCCCACTCATACCAAGCATTTCAATCATACACGCAATATGCCCGATATGAGTAAATACAACAAGGCATCACAACAAAACTCTACAACTCAAGTACTTTATTTAAGAGGCTCCGAGGAGCCATACATAACATAGTCTTACAGGTAGGGGTCACAGGACCCAACACTCAAGTCATACAATCATACAAGCACATGCGGAAGCAAACTAGTCTCGAGTACGACTCTAGAAAGAAAGAAAGCTTGTTGGAGCCTTTCTATCTACAATGGCCCTTCACAAGTCTTAGATCGCCACCGGGTGGCTAGTTCACTCGTCAAGTCAATATCTACATAGAATCTGTCTTGAGGGGTAGTATTGTCCTCTCAAAAACAATAATTACAAACATGAGTACAAAGGTACTCAGAAGTCTTACCACGTAATCCTATCATACATGCACATTCTCAAGGAAGGAAGTGGAGTTATTTGCAGCAAGCCAGCTTTGACTCTTGGCTAAGCTATCCCACGTGACACCACTTTGTAAAGCATTTGTCGCACACGAGTCCACTAATCACCATCACAATACTCCACTGTGGATCCTCTCTCGTCATCCCACGAGAGGGCCATCCACTATACTCACACTTATCTTGAGGCTTTTAGTAGTATCCATTTACTTGTCTATGAACCGATATAGGTAACCCGAAGTCCTTCTCCGTGGACACGGCTATTCAATAGATCATATTTAACCCCGCAGGGTGTACTTCTTCACACACGCTCACCACTTATCGCCGCTTACACGACATGTACTGCAACCTTCAAGCGGAAGCCCAACGTGGGTGTCGGCCACAGCCTACCTAAACACTCAAGTCCCTAGTCCAGGTTTATCGCCTATTCGGTTCCATCCGCAGGAGTCCGCCGAGGTTTCCCATACAGCCCCGAACGATGTGTGCAGGGTTCCCGAGATACCAAACGGCACTCAGACACCGGCCACGTGCCTACCGCAACACAACCCACCCCTAAGGTCAGCGTTGCGGCGGCCCCAAAGATGCTACAAACACCGTAAACTACTTGCAACTCCCGACCAAGAACAAGGGTGGTTAATAAGCCGAGAGGGTCAATTATGATCCCAATGTGTGGTAGTAACTGTTTCATGGATCACAAACACAGATCTCAGTTCTAAGTTCGGCTTCAATGAAACAACCCACCATGTACTCCTACATGGCCTCTCATCGATACCTTTACCAAATCGTGTTCAACACTTTCACTCGAACCAACACAACCTTTCACTCCAGCTTCATCATCCCGATGAGCCGACTGACACAACTCTAAGCATAGCAAGCATAGCATGGTAGGAATCACAAACATGGCTCAATCAACTCCTACACATACTAGTGGGTTTCATCTAGTTATCGTGGCAATGACAGTCATGCAAAGGAAGTGGGTTCAACTACCGCAGCACACAACAGTTTGAATCGCGTTGTCTTAATGCAGAAAATGAGAGCGAAGCGAGAACATGGGTTGTATCGAATGATCAACGGGTTGCTTGCCCGATGGAATCGGGGTAGAGTAACGCCTTCAGATGGATAGTCGAGGTTATCCTCGGGGCGTAACCTATCATGAAAGCACACCGAAAATAAACACACATGACAATATGCAACAATATGATGCATGCTATGACATGGCAATATGGATGTGTGTTGGCCTAATGCAAGCTGAAATAATAGGAATGAACTCATTTGAATCAAGGATTCAAATGATAGCTCATTTGAGTTAGTCCTAATGGTGCAATATCTTATTCTGGTTAAACAGCATAGTTAACTTGCTTTAACATGCATGAAACCTGTACCAATGGATAGGTGGATTTTTCTGATAATTTTTCATATATAAATCTTTGCATTTGGAGTTATAGATTAAAAGTTATAGGCATTTGAAATTTGAATTATATTCTGAATTTACTATATCAAAATAAATCCAGAATTTGAATTAATGCGCCACCATGCGCCAAGATGACGCCGAGTCAACGGGACGTCCAGGTCAAACCCGACAAGGGTCCCGCATGTCGTGGTAATTAACTTAACTAAAGTTTAATTAAAACTAACCTATTTAGTTAGCGGGCTGGGCCCCATTTGTCGCTGACTGTCGGGTCAACGCGGCCCACGGTGGTCAATGTCCACGCCGGCTGCACTGGCGATCAGCCGCCGCGCAGCCCGACGCGGCGGAGGGAGTGTGTTTGGCGATTCCGCGACCAAACGAAGTCGCGAAGGTAGCTACGGTAGCTAGGAGCAAACCGCTCATCGGTGGAGTTAGTTGGGGTCGGGTGGCGGAGTTGGCGCCGGCGACGAGCCAGGCGGCGGCCGGGTTCGCCAACGACGGGCTTGGGGTTAGAGGGCTCGGTGAGGTGCGGAGGTACATGGGCAGACCTGCTGGGGTGCGGTGAATGCAACGGACACCATGGGTGGCCGGAGAGTGACCGGGGCACGCCGGCGACGAGCTCCACGGCGACGGGTGCGGGTGAACGTGGCTCGGTTGCTACGCTGCTCGAGGGTGCGAGAGAGAGGAAGGGGAGTTAGGTAGGCTCACGGGCGACGTAGGAAGCCTCGCCGAGGTCGGGATGAACCGGAGCGACGGCGGCGACGAAAGGGATCTCCGCGACGGCGAGCTCTGGCCGAGGTCGGTGAGATGGGTTCGGGCACTAGAGCGAGCGGACTCGGCTGGCTAGGGGTAGTGGAGGCGGCGGAGCTCCCGGACATGGTGCGGAGGAGCACGGACGGCGGGAGCACGACTACGGGCGGTGGTGCGGGCGGTGGCGCTGCCAAGATGGGGAGAGCGAGGGAGATGATCCGGGAGGAGAGGGAGGTCCAGGGGTTCGAGGGAGAGAGGGTCGGTCCTCGCCGACACCGGCGAGAGGAGCGGCGAGGCGGCTACCAGGTGCGTGGCACTGAGCGGTGCCCGCCGCCGAAAGCATTGCTGGCTGCTGCTCGGCCGAGCTAAGCAGCTACCATGCTGCTGTTGGGCTGGGCAGCAGTGGGCCGGGCAGGGCGCTGTAAGGTTTTCTGCTTTTTAATCTTTTTCTAATTTCCTGCAACTTTGTGGGGTTTTCTAAAATACCAAAACTGTTTTAAAAATCACCAAAATGCTCCTGGTCCCTTGTTGGAATATTTCCAACATGAAACATTTTGTTTGGCAATTTTGAACATTTAAAATATTTTGTATAATTTAAAATGCTCAAGTTCAAAACTTGTGAATTAATCCAAGGACCTTTGGTTGACCTAGAAAATGATACACCTCCTTTGACATAGGTTCTGAACCAAAGCAAAGAGGATGAGCATTTTGAAGGGCATTTCGGTTCATTGAAATAATTTTAGTAAACCCTAGTTGAATTAAGGGGGGGGGGGTGTTCGGGGTTTCTGCCTTCCCCATTTCAAATTCAGATGAAATTTAAACATGATGCACACCCTAATGCATTGGTCTAACTGGGATGTGACAGTGTCCCTCTCAAAAGGTGTGTGCAGCAAACAATGATTGTGGCAAACAAAGCAAAGACTACTATAATACAAGACGCTCCAAGCAAAACTCATATCATGTGATGAATAAAAATGTAGATCCAAGTAGTATACCGATGGATTGTAGACGAAAGAGGGGAAGCCATTCGGGGCATCTGCAAGCTTAGATGCTCGGGTATCCTTAAATATTACCTTAGGGTGCCTTGGGCATCCCCAAGATTAGAGTCATGCTACTCCTTATTCCTTCATCCATCATGATCTCACCCAAAACTTGAAAACTTCAGCACACAAAACTCAACAGAAATCTCGTGAGACCATATCTTGTCCCAAAAAGTGTTGGGTTTCCTCTACGTTGTTAGAACAACAATTAGATGAAATATATGCATTTTTATCATGGCAACAATACGTAGCAAGCATATCATCATGAGATTAGTCAAGCCATTTCTACATGATATGCAAGGACTATCAACACAGGCATGTGAAACATCTAGAGTGCTCAAAGTGTTAAGGTCCAAAGAAGGTGCACTGCAATAAGATAGTGATGAAGGATCATCAACAATAAGCCCACTATCATCATTGCAATGACCAACACTACTCACCTTATCATCACCTTGTGGCAATCCACATGTAGGTGAAGTAGAAGAAGTTGAGAACACAACACGACCGGAGGTGAATGTAAACATGATTGTTCACACAATCTTCTTATTCAATACATGCTTGCAATAAGATCAAATCACATGACCAATCTTTGGATAACTCATTGAATACTACCTTGGTCAACTGCTACTTGTGAGTTGCATTGGGATTTTCCCCGAAGAGGACGGGAGATGCAGTATAGTAGAAGGGACATGTGGCCAGGGCTATGTACAAGAATCTAGGGGTGATTAAACAGTTTTATATCGAATTATTGATAGAGGGAGATAACGAGGGTGCCATATGAGGGTATGAGTGTTGATCCCTATATATAGGGCACTTGAGACGAAGATGCCATGACAATTGTCGGGCCCGTGGGACCGGCGATACCTTGGCCCTTCTACCTTCGGCCCTGGGCGCGACTTATGTCAAGGCGCCTAAGGAGTGACCCACCGGCTGGCGCCATGAGCAAGATTCCTCACGAGGCCCTTGCCTCACAAGGACCCCATCAGTAGGTGTCCCGAGGAGACTGGGCGGCTCCACCAAGAGCCTCGCGAGGATCTCTTGCGAGGCGGGCTCCGGAGTTTGTCTCCGGAGGCACCCTCTTAGGGACGTGCATGTCCAGGGCAGTTAAGCCCAATCGCACACCCTCATGCCTCCACGTGGATGACGCGCGCAACGACGAACGACACCAGAGGCCACGCCAGCACGCGCAGATGAGGATCATTTCATCTTTTGTGCTAAGGGAGCAATGAGGGAGTCCTGGATTTGGGGGTCCTCAAGTATCCGGTCTATTCGATATGTGTCGGACGGTTGGGCCATGAAGATAAAAGCAAAAGACCACCTCCCGTGTCCGGGTATGACTCCTGTATGCATGGATGGCAAGTTTGGTGTCTGGATGTACTATTCCTTCTTCGGCAAACCGACTCTATACAACCCTAGGCCCGTTCGGTGTGTATATAAAACCGGAGGATTTAGTCCGTGGAGGCTATTAGAATTCTCATAGGCTAGAAAGCTACAGTTTAGCCATTACGATCTCGAGGTAAATCATCTCTTGTAACTCCTATACTTATCCAATATAATCAAGCAGGACGTAGGGTTTTACCTACTTTAAGAGTGTAGCGACCCGACCTCAGACAGTCAAGTCTCTATGCTTAAGTGTCATCCCTGGATTGATATGCTGACACACACAGTACTCGAGGATTTATAACAGAGGTAAATCACATGTATAAAGTAACGTAAATACTATTACCTCAATCCAAATAGCGGAAGTAACAACAAGGTTGTGGAGTTCCCAACAACACCAACGACAAAGTTGAGTGTAGACATCATAACCCTAACGTATCACTTACTCATCGTAAGATTCCTGCAACATGAGACGTTGCAGCCATGTAGGTCAATACATTGAATGTACTAGCAAATTCACACCATAGGATAATGATGAAAAATAGCTATCACTACATGCATATTTGGCTGGTGGAAGCTCTAAGTTAAATTTTTGAATAAAGTCAATTTTTTCCTACAACAAAGGAATATGTTTTATTTAACTACAAAAGTTTGTTGAAAACATGTAGCCCAACTCAATCCCAAATTAACATCAATAACCCAACAAATTATTTAAGTAACGTGATGAGATCAAATCAATAATTCAAGTACCAGATACTCAAGATGTCCATAACCGGCGACACGGCTAATCATGATTAGTTTGTACAGTCTGCAGAGGTTTGTGCACTTTTTCCCACAAGACTCAATCTCCTCCGTTGGATTTCTTGCACTACAAGTTGTTTGATAAACGGATGACCGAGACACTGTCTTTTAGAAGCGATAGCTCATTACGATGGGTAGACAATACCACCTACATCCCCTACATCTGCTAATCTACCACTGTAGAGGTCACACAACATACTCAACTTTCCCAGAGCCCATAATGGCTTGTGGTTGCACACGGAATTTTCTAGCATGAATAAACTTATGATCCCTCTGAGCCTTTGTGGCGAACCATAGGATGATCACACGGGTACCCCGGGATCTCCTTGGACAACACTGGATTTCCCCAGGTGTTCGGGCAATCGACTGGTATCCCCAGGGTGCGCCAACCAATCCACCCAGAGGTGTATTAAAGTAGCCACCTTATGTTTCCCTTAGATAATAACTCTCACATCTTCCATGATTCACTCAAACCGAACCACATCTACAAGCATAGCATGGCAGTATAAGCATATTGTAGTAACACCTTGAATATAAGACAATATGTTCCTACCTCATCAACTACTTCCCAGTACCCACATGTTATCAAACCTACTCATGCAATGTTTAAGGGTTGAAACTAATGCATAAAAACTGGGTAATAAAGAGATATGATCAAAGTGTGAACTTGCCTTGTACTATTGATGAAGATAATTCACACTCATAACTCCTGATAGTTCTACTCATCACACTCCGGCCAATCTATCGTAAGCAAGCAATAGTAACCACACATAAGCAATCATGCAAAAGAATCGAAGAAAAGATCTCGGAAAACTTTCAAAAGTAAGCAATTAACTGTTGTAACAGAAAACAATTTCTAACAGTACAAAAATTGGGTGGATTTGGTCTTATCAAAAAGTTTAGGTCAAGAGCTTAAATTAGCAAAAATAATCAATTAAATCGGAGTTATAAAACTCGAGTTATAGCCAAAACAAGTTTGAATTCAAATCTGTTTGAAAACAAATTTTAAACTTTCAAAAATATGTTTAAGTTGATTATCTGGATAGATGGGATCATAACAAAGAAATGGGCGTTGGTTTCGTTGGATTTGGACAAGCGAGCAAAAAGTTGTGAGGGTTTGAAGATCAGGGGCTAAACTGTAAGAAAACTAATGACGGATAGGTCCCTGGCCGAAAATTAAACTAAAAAGGAAAAGAAAAATTCTACCGAACGAACGTTAGCTACAGAACCTAAACCGACGAACTCGTTCGCTCCAGAGGCTAAACCAGCGAGTGTTCACTAAATAATGAAAACCTTTCAAAGAAAACAAAAATGATCTGGACCGTCAGATCCAGATCGGACGGCGTTGGGAGGCGACAGTTACCGCAGCGGCGGGTCATCGACAGCAAGGAAGACGGCGGCGGCGGCAACTCGGGTCTGGTCGGGCGGCGACTCTGGTGGTCAAGGAGGGTAGCGGAGCAGTCGGGGAGGGGCGGGGCGGTGCGGCGGAGTCGATGGTGGCACCGGCAGCGGTCGGCGGCGGCGGTGGAGTGCGGGGCAGGGCGGCGGTGGCAAGATCCGGCGAGTGCGGCATGGCTGCAGCGGCTTGGGAGGAGGAGAGTGGGTCCGGGGCGGCGGGATTTATAGTAGAGGGGGTGGGCGGTGGCGTGGGGAAGGGGCAGGGCGGCGAAGTGGTGGCGGAGTCGGCCACGACGGTGGCTGCATCGTGCACCGGCCGGACTCCCGTCGGGAGGTCGGAGAAAGGCGGTACGGGGCTCGGCCGTGGCATGGCTGGGAGCTGGGACGGCCTAGTTGGTGGGGAAAGATTTTTTAAACAATTTTACAGACAAATAAAATAAATAAAATAAAAAATATATACTATAAGCATATAATATATCAAAATTTTCAGAAAAAGATTTTCTACAACCTGGACATTTTTCTGACGTTAAATAAAATCCACAAAATTTGAAAAAAAGCAAACAGTGCTACTGTTGCTATAAAACCCAATAAAAATCATTTTTAAAAATACCAAAATGTCGGTGCGGGGACGACACCTATGGGATCACAAGAATCCCTACTACGGTTGCGGGGCGCGGGGTCGTGAGAAGAGCAGATCAACACAGATAGCACACGGGTTCTTTATCCAGGTTCGAACCGCGAGATACGTAAAACCCTACTCCTGCTTTGGTGGTTAGTTTATCTATGTTCTTGAGCTAGCTATGGGTCGTGAGGAGCTCCAAAAAGCCGAATCCTTCTCCTGGTCGCCTTGGGCCTCCTTTTATAGGGAAAGGGGTTGCCACAGTGGCACACAGGAGGTGGAAAGGGTACAATCATACGAGTTTATCCCTCACATTACATGACAAGGCGCCATAAATGCGTCTTTCTTAGGTGTCCTTGCTTTATCGGGACGGGAGAGCCTGCCTCGTCTGTCGCCGCCCCCTTTCGTGTTGACACGCCGCCTGCCAGCGGTGCCTGTGGTGCCATGTAGGTAGGCAGCCACCGAGGTGGCGCAGCTGGTGGGTCTCCACGGCGTTCGCTGTCACCACGCAGTGCCCGCCCAACTGGTTGGGTCGGCAGCTGCATGGTGGAGGCTTGATTGGCGGGGCTGATGGTGGCCCCACGGTGTCCTTGGCAGGGGTTTGCCGCAGCCCCGCAAGGGTCTTACCAAGCGCTGTTGTCATCCCCTGCAAGGCTCTTGCCGGGGCCTTAGGTCCTCCTTGGCTGGGATCCCGCCAAGGGTCGCTGCCTTCTATAGTGTGTATCTGATCTTAAATGTCTTCACAAAGATCTGCATGCCACCACGGGATGTCTCCTCAATCCTTGCCCCATGGGGGCAGTGGACTCAAGGGTGATTCGCCCATAGGTGTGGGCGAGCTGCCCCGGCAAGGGTCTTGCCGGTTTGTTAAAACTGCCCCCAACAAGGATCTTGCCGGGGGGGTCCGCTCCGTCCCCTTTGCTCTTTGTGGTCTTGGTCTTGGCGTTGTTCTGTTCCTCTTGAGCTTTGGCCTTACCTTGGCTCACCCTCCTTGCCTTGCTTAGTGTGGCGGCGCCATGCTCAGACTGCCTGCAGTACGCTAAAAGGTGTACCCTCTTTTGTACAATCGACAGAACCCCGGCCTGGGCCACACGTAAGCGCATCGCGCTGCTGGGCTAGGCCCAAAACGGTGCGCGGGCAGGCAGGGTGGTTTTACCGCAGAAGTCTTTTCGCTGCGCTTCCCATGCCTCCCCGCGTGGCTTGGCGTGGGAGGCGTGCGTGACGGGCGGCATGCGTGGGGCTGAGCTCGCACGCATGCGCCCTGTCATGTAAAGGGGCGGTTCGCGCTTTCCCCATAAACGGAGGGAGGCATGGAGGCGCGCCCATTTATCGAACGGGCCGGGCGTGGTCTTCATATGCCCACTCCCACGACCACGGGTGGGGAGAGGTCGCCACCCGCCGCCGTCCCGCATGCCCGCTACGTGGTTCTCATGTGAGCGGGTGGCGAACGGTGGAGGCGGAAACCAGGCCGTCAAGGGCGGGGCAGCGGGTTGGTCCCAGTTCCCTGCGCCTTCCGCGTCTTCATTGGCTGAGCGGGGCGGCCGTGCCCCCACCACGGTCCTTTATAAGGAGCGGGGACGGCGCCCGCACTCTTCCATCTTCTCCTTCCTTCAGCTTCTGCTCCCCCTCCTTCCATCCGCCATGGAGAGAGGGAATCCTAGTTCTTCAACGGTGGCGGCAAGGGTCGCTGCTTGACAACGCGTCCTTCCTTCTCCTTCACTTGCGGTGGCAGAGCCAGCCGCGAGGGGAAGGGGGAGGGGGAGAGGCCGCGGGCGAGGCCGTGGACGAGGCCGCGGGCGAGGCCGTGGACGAGGCCGAGGCGCTCAGGGAAGAGGAGAACGGGGTGGCGCGCCGGTCCCGCCTCCGCCAGCAGTTCCTCCTCCCACGGAGGGCCATGTTGGCGGCGATCCTGCGAAGTTCTTCGTCAGCTGCGCCGCCACCTCGCCATCGCTCTCCGCCTCCCAACTCCATTCGCGAGGGAGATGGAGCTGGATCCGCCGAAGTCATTGCGGTTGCACATGAGGGGCTGTTGGATCAGTGGTACACGAGTTCGCGTCGACTTTCCAGCCCTCACGTGATGTACCTTGGTCGAGGGCGGAAGACGTCACACATCCACCGCTGACGGTGGGGCTCACTCTCCATTTCAAGCTGATGGAGGGCGGCCTCCTCTCCGCCAAGGTCTTCGGTGCTTCGACTCGGCAAGGTGCTGAGTGGAGAGCTCTTCGATAGCGGCCTCCTCGAGCGGGAGTGGCGAGGAGCACAGCGGCAGCGACGACGAGGGTAGCAGCGGCAGGATCACGGGTCCGATTAGGTGTCGGGTGCCGCTGCGGCGGCACCGCGATCCCATCATCCGTGTCGCCGCTTCCTGAACTTCTCGGGTCGCCTCCTTGGGCGGCCGGCGCTGGGAGGCTGCGGAAGAGGAAGAGGGCGGGCGGCAAGGCCGCCAAACCGAGCACGCGGGCACCGATGCCTTCGACGCGGCCGACGCCCCGCCGCCTGCCTTCGAAGCTCGCTTCCGCGCCGCCATCACCATCCAGCCTTCGGACGGCCACCGAGATGTTCTCTTGGTGTCTTCGCCACCCGTAGCTGCCTAGGCGCCTTTTGCCCTTTTCGCCTCCTTGACCTACCTCCTCAAGAGAGGGCAAGAGAGGGTTACGGCACCTTATCTCTTTTTAGTTTGTAAGCCTTCGGGCCTTAGCTGAATTTAAAACTTGTAATACCATCATTCATGTTTTTCATCCCCTATGGACTATACCTGAGTGGAATGTTTTAATTGAACAAGGGATGCTTGCCGGGTCATTTGTTTGCGGGTAGAACCCACAACAAGGAGTAAATCCTTGATATCCATAAGATAAACATTTCCTTGCCCGGCAACAGGCCCCGCCGTCTTCCCACTTCGCTTGACCTTTCTCACGCCGGGCGGAGGCAGGATGAGGTGGGTTCAGGCCTCGCTTAATCCTTTTGCTGCCGCGACTACGACCAAACCTGGCCCCAGTAACGGGCCCTAGGGCCTAGAGTTTCAGGGGAGCATGGTAGCTTTGGGAAAAAACGAGGTTTCACATAACTCAGTCCATAAGGAAATGCATGACAAGGGATGAAAGACTTATCTGAGTTGTAGCCCCGGCAACTCTGGTTTGTCATGGTGAATCTCAGACTGCAGCCCCGATAATACTTGGCTTGCCGGGTCTAGATGCCACCTGTCCTCTTTTCTTTAAGGCCCTCAAGCGATTCGCAAGGATATCTGTGAGTAATGCGAACCAAAGAAGACAAAAGGACGGCAAAGAGACGCACACTCGACCTCTAAGCTAGGGGTTAGTCGCCGAGGACTATCAACCCTAACCAAGGATCGAGACTCGACCTAGCATGCATGCTATAACTTAGGGCGCCAGCCTTCATTTATTTATGCTCGTGGTCTCGCTACCGGCTTTGTACAGAGGGTTACATGCATCGTCGGCAATGCTTGTATAAAAGGTGGCTTGCTCGGGGACACGGCGAGCCGCTACTTTATGGTAAAACTTATGAAGATGCTCAATGTTCCGTGAGTTACTCACCGTATCAGCATCTTCGGTCTCCGCAGGACTGCGCCGGCCCGGTGACTCAGATACCCGATAAGGGCCTTCCCACTTTGCCGCCAACTTGTTGGAATTCTTGGCCGATTGAACGCCAAGGACAAGGTCGCCTTCCTCAAGGCTTCGCATGAACCTTGCGGTTATGGTAGCGCGCAAGGCTTCCTAGTAGTGTGCTGCTCTCACACCGCCAAGACGATCTTTCCTCAAGGAGCATCGCGCCATCTTGCCGCAGTTGTTTTGCTCGAGCTCGCTATAAGCGAGCACTCGAGGTGACCCAGATATGAGTTCGGGGAGAACTGCTTCGCCCGTATACTAGGGCAAAAGGCGCCCGCCGGTGCCTCGATTTACGCTGCTCGATCGACCAAAGAACCGCCGCAACTCATCAATCCAGCGCCTTCCACTCTTGTGCAGCCTGTCAAAGGTCTTGGTCCTTAAGCCTCGCAAGATTTCAAGATTTGCCCTCTCAGCTTGACCATTGCTCCGTGGGTGAGCAACGGAAGCGAAATGACTTTGCTGCCGAGATCTTGGGTATATTGCATGAAGGTGTGGCTTGAACTGTGTGCCGTTGTCGGTGATAACCCTGTTGGGCACGCCAAAACGGCACACCAGTCCCTTGAAGAACTTTCCGGCTGACTGAGCTGTGACCTTCCTCACTGCCTCCACTTCTGGCCACTTTGTGAACTTGTCGATTGCAACGTACAAGTACTCAAAGCCCCCGACAGCGCAGGGGAAAGGGCCCAGTAAGTCGAGCCCCCAGACCGAGAAGGGCCAGGAGAGAGGAATGGTTTGATGGGCTTGAGCTGGCTGATGAAGCTTCTTTGAATGGAACTGACACGCTTCACACCTAGTGACTAGTGTCGTCGCATCCTGGAGGGCGGTGGGCCAGAAGAAGCCTTGCCGGAATGCCTTGCCGACAAGGGCCCTAAACCCAATGTGGGATCCACATATGCCTCCGTGTATCTCTGCCAACAGCTCCAGTCCTTCCTCTCGAGGGATACACTTCAATTTCACACCGTTCGGCCTCTTCCTGTATAGGACGTCATCGACAAACTGGTACATGATAGAGCGACGGGCTACTTTTTCCGCTTCTTCCCGCTCCTCGTGAAGTTCCCTGCTTGGAGGAATCGGACGGTATGTTGTGCCCACGCCGAGCTCGGGCTCGACAACGAGACTAAAGGCATTTCTCCGCCACAGAGCGGCGCTGTCTCGACGGCAAGAGCTTGATGTTCGCTGGAGCCAGCCGTCCCCGCGGCGGGTTTCAAGATTCCCGCAACATCTTGCCGGGCGCCCCGGGAGCTCAAGGGAAAGTACTTGCCGGGCCCTGATTTCTCCTCTTATTCTGCTCGCTGATGGATCAACGGATGGCTGAGTTAGCTGAAGCACAATGGTACCGGTTCCACGTAGCTTGAGGGCAGCGTGTTTTGACAGTAATCAGCGACATCGTTCTCCGCCGGGACGTGTTTAGCCTCAGATACCGTCAAACGCTCTTCCACCTTTCTCACTTCATCGACGCCGCCTTCATCAATGGGCTCGTAATCCTTGTCGACTTGCTTGACGACAAGCTGCGAAGTCTCCCCGACGATGAGTTTCTTGATTCTGAGGTCCGCCACGATCCTAAGACCGCAAGCAGCCCTCGTACTCTCACCAGATTGTTTGTTGACACCTCCTCGGGAAGTGCATCCGATCACGATTTGAGGTGCTCTCCGTGGTGCGATAAGCAAGACGCCAGCCCCGTGCCCTGTAAGGAGAAAGCTCCATCAAAGTACATGATCCAATCACAACTTGCCTCTTTGCCGGGGAGAGCAGTCTCTTGAATTTATTCGTCAGGTGTTGCGGTCCATTCTGTAATGAACTCTCCTAGGACTCGGCTCTGAATCGTCAAGGTACTTTCAAACTTGAGGCCAAAGCTGGACAGCTCCAGTGCCCATTCCACAATTCTTCCCGTTGCATCCGGATTGTGCAATATCCGCTGTAATGGGAAGCGAGTGACGACAAAGGATCTCGTGTGCTCGGAAGTAGTGACGCAGCTTCCTCGAGGCCATAAGGAGGCCAAGAGCAGTTTCGCACACCGAGTACTTTGATCTAGCCCCCGCAGGAGGGAACTAACAAACTAGACCGGTGCTGCATCATTTTCTTCTTCGCGGCACTTCAACTGGCTGTGTCATCTCTCGCATTGGTGGTGTCGGCTCGCCGCTGCCATTCCTCGTCGCCAACCTCTCTGCGCCACCGGGCGGCGCCGACCACCTGGTCCGTCGCCGCCAGGTATAGTAGCAACGGCTCCTGTGGCCTAGGCGCAACTAGTATTGGCGCGGAAGAGAGGTACTTCTTCAACCCTTGTAAAGCCGCTTCGGCTTCCGGCATCCACTCCATCGGGCCCGCCTTTTTCAGGATCTTGAAAAAGGGGAGGGCACGCTCGGCAGACTTGGAAATGAACCTGCCCATGGCAGCGATGCAACCAGCAAGCCGACGCACATCCTTGATCCGCTTGGGTGCTTCAATCTGCTCTATACCTTTGATTCTGTCCGCATTGGCCTCTATCCCACGCTGTGACACCAAGAACCCGAGGAGCTTGCCGGATGGGACGCCAAAGACGCCCTTCTCAGGGTTCAGCTTGAGATTGTTCTTGCGCAGGTTTGCAAATGTTTCTTGCAAATCCGGTACGAGGGTTGCCCTGTCCTTGGTTTTGACCACTATGTCATCCACATAAGCCTCCATATTTCTATGGAGCTCGGGTTCAAAACCAATCTGGACCGCCCTTGCAAACGTCGAACCAGCACTCTTCAACCCGAAAGGCATCCGCATGAAACAATACATACCACATGGGGTGATGAACGCTGTCTTCTCTTGTCATGAAGATCTGGTGGTAGCCGGACTAGGCGTCGAGGAATGACAACATATCGCACCCAGCCGTGGAGTCAACAATCTGATCGATGCGCGGCAATGGGAAGGGGTCTTTAGGACAAGCCTTATTGATATCTGTGTAGTCAATACACAGCCTCCACTTCCCATTTGCCTTGCGCACCATGACCGGATTGGCCAACCACGTTGGATGGAGCACTCCTCTTACCAACCCCGCTGCTTCCAGTTTCCGGATCTCTTCCATGATGAACTCTTGTCGTTCCAAAGCTTGCTTTCTGACCTTCTGCTTGACGGGCCATGCATGAGGGCAGACAGCAAGGTGGTTCTCAATCACTTCCCTGGGAACACCAGGGATGTCGGAAGCTTGCCATGCAAACACATAGACATTCGCCCGCAGGAAGGTGACGAGTGCGTCTTCCTATTTGCCGTCAAGGGTGGAGCTTATGGTAAAAGCTCCTCCCGTGTCGTCCTCATTGATAGAAACCTTCTTGGTTCCCGACGGTATGGCTCTGGGCTTCTTGTTTCCTCCGGCGGAGCTCTCTGGCACGTCCTCGACGGCAGCGCTACACTCCGCAGAGGTGCGCTTGCCGGAGTGGGTGTCTGAGGTCTTACCGGTCTTCTTCTTCTTCCTCCCTCCCGGGATCCCAGCGGCAGGAGCAAGTGCCCTAGAGGCGGCAGCTGCTGCAACTGCTTGCTGGTATAATTGGTCAGCGCAGATCAGCGCATCTTTCTTGTTGGAGGGGATGGTGATGATCGTCACAGGTCCCGACATCTTCAGGGTGTTGTAGGCGTAGTGTGGCCGCCATGAACTTGGCTGGTCTGGGCGGCCAAGGATCCTGCTAGGCAAGGGATCTTGGCCACATCGAACACGATCCTCTCCGCCCTGAAGTTCAGGTCGCCCAAAAGTCACGGCAGCATGACCTTTCCCTTGGGTTGGCTTCTTCCGGGTTGACCCCTGAAATGTGCTCGCTCTTCGAGGTCTCCATCAGAATTGCAGTTTCGATCACGGCAAAGCGAGATCAAGTTCGAACGGCCCCGCTTATCGATTAGCATCTTCGTCACCTTGAGGTTGCGTATTGTTGGTGAAACCAACAACGGCAAGCACCCGACCGCAGTGGTGCAATCAGGGTGATCCTCGGTGTCGAAGATGATAGGTGTGCTGGACCACTTCAGCGGCCTTTGGGCATCAAACGACGGCTCTGTCGCTGTAACCTCTCGCGCCCACTGTTTAAGCCGGCGGTGAGAAGTATGCAGCGAGGCGCCGCCGTCGACGCACATGGCCTCTGAAACTCTTGGTCGCCGGATTCGTCGTCCTCTTCGTGATCGTCGTCTTCTGGCTTTCTGTCACGGCCCCGGGCAGGCCTCTCCTGTTGCTTATCCTTGCCGTGACGGCCCGTCTGGCCGTCACGCTTCTTGCTGGATCCCTCAGCACCGTCCGGGCCCTTCTCCTTGTCCCGCTTCTCATATTCAGCCCTCTGCTTCTCAGCGAGGAGCTCAACCTGTCGGCAGTCCTGGAGAGCATGGCCTTTAGTGCGATGGATCTTGCAGTATCGCTTGTCGGAGTTTCCTGGCTTCTCGGCAACCGCCAAGGCCCGGCAGGCGACACACCCGACAACCTCCTTGCCGGGGTCGTCTGCCTTGGTTTTCTTGGTGGAGCCGGTGTCATCAGATCCCTCAACGGCAAGCACGGTTTTTCCCTTGCACTTCCTGTTGCGGCGCCGGCCTTTCTTTGCCGGGGCGGCAATATCCTCATCTGAAGAGTCGGTTTCCACGCCGGCATCTTCGCCGGGGTACTTCCTTCCCTCTTCAGCCCGGGCACATTTGTCAGCAAGAACATAAAGTTTCGCCACATCTCTCACCTTTTTCATTGCCAGCTCTTTGCGCATCTTGCGATTACGCACGTTCTGATGAAACGCGCTGATGATGGCCGCAGGGTGAACATCAGGGATATTGTACTGTACCCGGCTGAATCTCTGAATATACTTGCGGAGACTCTCACCTCCCTTCTGAGGAATGACGTGCAGGTCGCTTGCTTGGCCATGGGCTTGGTGGCCTCCAGTAAAGGCGACTATGAACTCATGGCACAAATCCGACCAGGAGGAAATAGAGTCTACCGACAAGTGCATCAACCACGACATGGCGTTGGGTTTGAGAGCCAACGGAAAGTAGTTCACAAGCACCTTATCGTCGCGGGCTCCGGCAGCCTGCATCGCGATGGTGTAGACGTTGAGGAACTCGGATGGGTGGGTCTTGCCACTGTACTTTTTCCCCCACGTCGGGTTTGAAGGTGCGGTGAGTGGGCCACTGGAACTGCCGCAGCTCACGGGTAAAAGCCGGACAGCCCACCTCGTAAGGTAGGCCTCCAGGGATCCCCGGTGCCGGGTGGCTCACAACAGGCCCTGCTCGCCTGTTTGATTGGTGGCGCGCTCCGCGCTGGCGCTCGATAGTGGTTTGAGCGTCTTCATGTTCTCGTTCCCGAAGAACTTGGCGCTGGTCACTGTGGGCCCGCGGGTCTGACGATGCTACGGAGATCTCGTCGCCCGTAACATCGCGACGGGCTGGCGTCCGTGGGACCGGGTGAGGAGGAGGTGAGTGCACCGTGGTTGCGGCGCCGTCGGCTCTCCTGCCACTGGTGCGTGGGACTCCGTCGGAACGTCGACCCGGGGGCTCCACCGGACTCGGTTCGTCTTTGTTGGCCACCGCAACAAGGCTTCGGATGGTGGTTTCCATTCGCCGAAGTTTCCCTGCAGCGGGAGGAAAATCGAGGAGCAATCGCGCGAGCCGTGGCTTCGCTGGCGTTGGTGGCAGCGAAACCTGCACCGATCGCGACGCGCTCGACTTCCGACCATGTCGGCGAGTTCTATCACGCGACCCTGCGGTCACATGCCATCTTCACCAGTGCCTCGGAGCGGGCAGGTCTTCTAAATCCCGGAGGTGGCGCCGGGGCTCTTTTTCGCGGCGACGCCGGGTCTCGCATGATTACGCCGCTCGTCGCTCGGCGTCGCTGAGAAGAGCGCGCCGTCGGCGCCGGGCGTGGGAGTCTTGGTAGCCATCGCGTCGCTGCGGCGGGTGGCAGCGATCTTGAAGGCCCCGCACCACCCGCTGGAGGGCCTGACCGTTTTGATTTGGCGGCGGCGGTCCGCTACAGCAAGACGAACATCGCCGCCTCCCAAACTTCGGCTGCTGGGACGGTGTTGGTGTTCACGAACAGCGCCCCGGGTCCTTTCTGCAACTGGTCCGCTGCTTGCCCGCGTCGGGACGGGGTGTCCAACTTCCAACGGGCCAACCGCCATCGTCATCTTCTTCTTAGGCGCCATGACGATGAAGAAGCGTCGAACTAACTGCTAGAGCTGATTCTCACAACTGCGCCCCCTACCTGGCGCGCCAAAGATGTCGGTGCAGGGACGACACCAATGGGATCACAAGAATCCCTACTACGGTTGCGGGGCGCGGGGTCGTGAGAAGAGCAGATCAAACAGATAGCACACAGGTTCTTTATCCCGGTTCGGGCTGCGAGATGCGTAAAACCCTACTCCTGCTTTGGTGGTTAGTTTATCTGCATTCTTGAGCTAGCTATGGGGCGTGAGGAGCTCCAAAAAGCCGAATCCTTCTCCTGGTCGCCTTGGGCCTCCTTTTATAGGGAAAGGGGTTGCCACAGTGGCATACATGAGGTGGAAAGGGTACAGTCATACGAGTTTATCCCTCGCATTACATGACAAGGCGCCATAAATGCGTCTTGCTTAGGTTTCCTTGCTTTATCGGGGACGGGGAAAGCCCAGTCTCGTCCGTCGTCGCTCCTTTCGTGTTGACACGTGCCCTGGCCAGCGGTGCCTGTGGTGCCATGTAGGCAGGCAGGCAGCTGAGGTGGTGCAGTGGTGGGTCTCCACGAAGGTTCGCTTGCCGCCACGCAGGTGCCTGCCCAACTAGTTGGGTCGGCAGCTGCATGGTGGAGGCTTGATTGGCGTGGGCCTGATGGTGGCCCTACGGGAGTCCTTGGCAGGGGCCTTGCTGGGGCCCCGGCAAGGGTCTTGTCGGGGCGCCTGCTGTCATCCCCGGCAAGGCTCTTGCCGGGGGCCTTGTGGTCCTCCTTGGCTGGGATCCCGCGAAGGGTCGTCGTCTTCTATAGTATGTATCTGATCTTAAATGTCTTCACAAAGATCTGCATGCCACCACGGGGATGTCTCCCGAATCCTTGCCCCATGGGGGCAGTGGACTCAAGGGTGATTCTCTCCGTAGGTGTGCGGCGAGCTGCCCTGACAAGGGTCTTGTCGGGTTTGTTAGGTTGCCCCCCGGCAAGGATCTTGCCGGGGGTCCGCTCCGTCCCCTTTGATCTTTGTGGTCTTGGTCTTGGCGATGTTCTGTTCCTCTTGAGCTTTGGCCTTACCTTGGCTCACCCTCCTTGCCTTGCTTAGTGTGGCGGCGCCCGCGGCTCAGACTGCCCGTGCATAGTTAAAAGTTGTACCCCTGTTTTTGTACACCGACACAAAATGATTTCAAATTTATTTCTCTCCAATTTTCTAATGTAGGGAATCATTTTACCCTATTTTCCATATATTTTATTTTTGGAGAAAAATAATTTGAGTAAAAGCCAAATAACTCCAAATTGAAACTAATTTTCAAAAGGACTTTAAATTTGATCCTTTTAAACTCCCAACTCATATTTCATATGTTTTGAAGAAGTCATTTTATCTTCTCTCATGAAAATCATTGAGTTGCATATGATGCAACCAGAAGGTTTTGTCGATCCAAAGGGTGCTAACAAAGTGTGCAAGCTCCAACGATCAATTTATGGTCTGGTGCAAGCCTCTCGGAGTTGGAATAAACGCTTTGATAGTGTGATCAAAGCATATGGGTTTGTACAGACTTTTGGAGAAGCCTCAGATTTACAAGAAAGTGAGTGGGAGCTCAGAGCATTTCTAATATTATATGTGGACGATATATTATTGATTGGAAATGATATAGAATTTCTGGATAGCATAAAAGGATACTTGAATAAAAGTTTTTCGATGAAAGACCTCGTGAAGCTGCTTACATATTGGGCATCAAGATCTATAGAGATAGATCAAGACGCTTAATTGACTTTCACAAAGCACATACCTTGATAAAGTTTTGAAGAAGTTCAAAATGGATCGTGCAAAGAAAGGTTTTTTACCAGACATAGGTGTAAGATTGAGTCGGACTCAATGCCCACCACAACAGTAAGATAGAGAGAAAATGAAAGATGTTCCTATGCTTCAGCCATAGGCTCTATCATGTATGCAATGCTGTGTACCGGACCGACGATGCTTAGCTGTAAGCTTGGCAGGAAGGTACCAAAGTAATCCAGAGTGGATCATCGACAGCGGTCAAGAACATCCTGAAATACCCGAAAAGGACTAAGGATATGTTTCTCGATATGGAGGTGACAAAGAGCTAGTCGTAAATGGTTACGCCGATGTAAGTTTTGACACTCGATCCGGACGATTCTAAATCGCAAACCGGATACGTGTTTTTATTAAACGGTGGAGCTGTCGGTTGGTGCAGTTCTAAACAAAGCGCCGTGGCGGGATCTACATGTGAAGCGGAGTACATAGCTGCTTCGAAGCAGCGAATGAAGGAGTCTGGATGAAAGAGTTCATTTCGATCTAGGTGTCATACCTAGTGCATCGGGACCGATGAAGATCTTCTGTGACAATACTGGTGCAATTGCCTTGGCAAAGGAATCCAGGTTTCACAAGAAGACCAAGCACATCAAGAGACGCTTCAATTCCATTCGGGACCAAGTCCAAGTGGGAGACATAGAGATTTGCAAAATACATACGGATCTGAATGTTGCAGACCGCTGACTAAGCCTCTTCCACGAGCAAAACATGATCAGCACCAAGACTCCATGGGTGTTAGGATCATTACTTTGTAATCTAGATTATTGACTCTAGTGCAAGTGGGAGATCAAGGAAATATGCCCTAGAGGCAATAATAAAAGTTATTATTTATTTCCTTATATCATGATAAATGTTTATTATTCATGCTAGAATTGTATTAACCGGAAACATAATACATGTGTGAATATATAGACAAACAAGATGTCACTAGTATGCCTCTATTGACTAGCTTGTTAATCAAAGATGGTTATGTTTCCTAACCATGAACAAGGAGTTGTTATTTGATTAACAAGGTCACATCATTAGTTGAATGATCTGATTGACATGACCCATTCCGTTAGCTTAACAGCTTGATCGCTTAGTATGTTAATGCTTTCTTCATGACCCATACATGTTCCTATAACTATGAGATTATGCAACTCCGCTTACGGAGGAACACTTTGGTACTACCAAACGTCACAACGAATCGGGTGATTATAAAGGAGTACTACAGTGTCTCCAAAGGTACTTGTTGGGTTGGCGATTTCGAGATTAGGTTTTGTCACTCCGATTGTCGGAGAGGTATCTCCGTGCCTTCTCGGTAATGCACATCACTTAAGCCTTGCAAGCATTACAACTAATGAGTTAGTTGTGAGATGATGTATTACGAACGAGTAAAGAGACTTACCGTAACGAGATTGAACTAGGTATTGATACCGACGATCGAATCTCGGGTAAGTAACATACCGATGACAAAGGGAACAACGATGTCGTTATGCGGTTTGACCGATAAAGATCTTCGAGAATATGTAGGAACCAATATGGGCATCCAGGTTCCGCTATTGGTTATTGACCGAGAATGGTTCTAGGTCATGTCTACATAGTTCTCGAACCCGTAGGGTCCGCACGCTTAAATGTTTCGATGACAGTTCATAATGAGTTTATAAGTATTGATGCACAAGGTTGTTCGAGTCCCGGATGTGATCACGGACATGACGAGGAGTCTCAAATGGTCGAGACATAAAGATTGATATATTGGAAGCCTATGTTTGACTTCGAATGGTTCCGAGTGAAAACAGGATGTTATTGAACACCGGGGTTACTGAACCCCGGGGGTATATGGGCCCTCATGGGCCTTGAGGGAGAAGGAGAAGGGCCGGCCAGGTGGGCTGCGCCCCCCTCCCCTTCCAGTCCGAATAGGACAAGGAGAGGGGCGCGCCTTCCCCTTTTCCCTCCCCAATCCTACTCCAACTAGGAGAGGGGAGTCCTACTCCTGGGAGTAGGACTCCTCCTTGCGCGCCTCTAGGGCCGCCACCTCCCCTTGTCTCCTTTATATCTGGGGCAGGGGCACCCCAATACACACAAGTTGATCTACGGATCTTGCCTTAGCCGTGTGCGGTGCCCCTTCCACCATATTCCACTTCGTCATATCGTCATGAGCTTAGGAGAAGCCCTGCCCGGAGAAGTCATATCGTCATGGAGCTTAGGCGAAGCCCTGCGCCGGTGGAGCATCAACATCGCCACCACGCCGTCTTGACGGAACTCATCCCGACACTTTGCTGGATCGGAGTCCGGGATCGCCATCGAGCTGAACGTGTGCGTAACTCGGAGGTGCCGTGACGCTCGGTGCTTGGATCGGTCGGATCGTGGAGACGATGACTACATCAACCGCGTTGTTATAACGCTTCGCTTTCGGTCTCACGAGGGTACGTGGACGGACACTCTCCCTCTCATTGCTATGCCATCACCATGGTCTTGCGTGATCGTAGGAAAATTTTTGAAATTACTACGCTACCCAACAAAGGGTATCGAGCCTGGTTTTATGCGTTGATGTCATATGCACGAGTAGAACACAAGTGAGTTGTGGACGATACAAGTCATACTGCCTACCAGCATGTCATACTTTGGTTCAGCGGTATTGTGAGATGAAGCGGCCGGACCGACATTACGCCAGACGCTTACGCGAGACTGGTTTCACCGCCCGAGCACTCGTTGCTTAAAGGTGACCGGCGGTGTCTGCTCTCTCACTTTAGTTGAATCGAGTATGGCTACGCCCGTCCTTGAGAAGGTTAAACGGAGTCTATTTGACGAAGTATCGCTGTGGTTTTGATGCGTAGGTAAGAACGGTTCTTGCTCAGCCCGTAGCAGCCACGTAAAACTTGCAACAACAAAGTAGAGGACGCCTAACTTGTTTTTGCAGGGCATGATGTGATGTGATATGGTCAAGACGTGATGCTATATTTTATTGTATGAGATGATCATGTTTTGTAACCGAAGTTATCGGCAATCGGCAGGAGCCATATGGTTGTCGCTTATTGTATGAAATGCAACGCCATGTAATTGCTTTACTTTATCACTAAGGAGTAGCGATAGTCGAGAAGCAATAGTTGGCGAGACGACAACGATGCTACGATGGAGATCAAGGTGTCGCGCCGGTGACGATGGTGA
The DNA here is from genome assembly GCA_021605205.1 of Aegilops longissima. NCBI lineage: Eukaryota > Viridiplantae > Streptophyta > Magnoliopsida > Poales > Poaceae > Aegilops > Aegilops longissima. The sequence continues at coordinate 296,704,191 of CM038679.1, read as the reverse complement.
TCATGACGGTGCTTCAGCGATGGAGATCACAAGCACAAGATGATGATGACCATATCATATCACTTATATTGATTGCATGTGATGTTTATCCTTTATGCATCTTATCTTGCTTTGATTGACGGTAGCATTATAAGATGATCTCTCACTAAAATTATCAAGAAGTGTTCTCCCGAGTATGCACCGCTGCGAAAGTTCTTCGTGCCGAGACACCACGTGATGATCGGGTGTGATAGGCTCTACGCTCAAATACAACGGGTGCAAAACAGTTGCGCACGCGAATACTCAAAGTTAAACTTGACGAGCCTAGCATATAACAGATATGGCCTCGAACACGAGACCGAAAGGTCGAGCGTGAATCATATAGTAGATATGATCAACATAGTGATGTTCACCATTGAAACTACTCCATCTCACGTGATGATCGGACATGGTTTAGTTGATTTGGATCACGTGATCACTTAGATGACTAGAGAGATGTCTGCTAAGTGGGAGGTTTTAAATATGATTAATCAAACTTAAATTTATCATGAACTTAGTACCGATAGTATTTTGCTTGTCTATGTTTGATGTAGATAGATGGCTCGTGCTGTTGTTCCGTTGAATTTTAATGCGTTCCTTGAGAAAGCAAAGTTGAAAGATGATGGTAGCAATTACACGGACTGGGTCCGTAAATTTGAGGATTATCCTCATTGCTGCACGTAAAAATTACGCCCCGAAGCACCGCTGGGTGACAGGCTCTGCTGCAGATGCCGAGCCGGTTGTGAACGTCTCGCAAAGCAGAGCTGATGACTACTCAATAGTTCAGGTGCCATGCTTTACGGCTTAGAACCGGTCTTCAACGACGTTTTGAACGCCATGGAGCATATGAGATGTTCCAGAGTTGAAGTTAATATTTCAAGCAAATGCCCGGATTGAGAGATATGAAGTCTCCAATAAGTTCTATAGCTGCAAGATGGAGGAGAATAGTTCGTCGGAGCACATACTCAAAATGTCCGGGTATAACAATCACTTAATTCAGCTGGGAGTTAATCTTCCGGATGATAGTGTCATTGATGAATTCTCCAATCACGCCACCAAGCTACAAGAGCTTCGTGATGAACTATAATATGCAAGGGATGACTAAGACAATTCTCGAGCTCTTCGCGATGCTAAAAGCATGGAAGTAGAAATCAAGAAAGAGCATCAAGTGTTGATGGTCAGCAAGACCACTAGTTTCAAGAAAAGGGCAAAGGGAAGAAGAAGGAAACTTCAAAAGAACAGCAAGAAAGTTGCTGATCAAGAGAAGAAACCCAAGTCTGGACCTAAGCCTGAAATCGAGTGTTTTACCGCAAGCGATCGACATCGGAAGCGGAACTGCCCCAAGTATTTGGCGGATAAAAAGGATGGCAAGGTGAACAAAGGTATATATGATATACATGTTATTGATGTGTACCTTACTAATACTCGCAGAGTACCGGTATTTGATATCGGTTCTTGCTAATATTTGCAACTCAAACAGAACTACGGATTAAGCGAAGATTGGCTAAGGACGAGGTGACGATGCGCGTTGGAAATGGTTCCAAAGTTTATGTGATCGCAGTCGGCACGCTACCTCTACATCTACCTTCGGGATTAGTTTTAGACCTAAATAATTGTTATTTGGTGCCAGCGTTGAGCATGAACATTATATCTGGATCTTGTTTATTGCGAGACGGTTATTCATTTAAATCAGAGAATAATGGTTGTTCTATTTATATGAATAATATCTTTTATGGTCATGCACCCTTGAAGAGTGGTCTATTATTGTTGAATCTCGACAAGAGTGATACACATATTCATAATATTGAAGCCAAAAGATGCAGAGTTGATAATGATAGTGCAACTTATTTGTGGCAATCGCCGCTTAGGTCATATCGGTGTAAAACGCATGAAGAAACTCCATACTTGATGGGCTTCGAATCACTTGATTATGAATCACTTGGTACTTGCGAACCGTGCCTCATGGGCAAGATGACAAAACGCCGTTCTCCGAACTATGGAGCGTGCAACTGATTTGTTGGAAATCATACATACCGATGTTTGTGGTCCAATGAATGTTGAGGCACGCGCGGATATCGTATTTTCTCACCTTCACAGATGACTTGAGCAGATATGGGTATATCTACTTAATGAAACACAAATCTGAAACTTTTGAAAAGTTCAAAGAATTTCAGAGTGAAGTGGAAAATCATCGTAACAAGAAAATAAAATTTCTGCGATCTGATCGTGGAGGAGAATATTTGAGTTATGAGTTTGGCTTACATTTGAAACAATGTGGAATAGTTTCGCAACTCACGCCACCCGGAACACCACAGAGAAATGGTGTGTCCGAACGTCGTAATCGTACTTTACTAGATATGGTGTGATCTATGATGTCTATTTCCGATTTACCGCTATCGTTTTGGGGTTATGCTTTAGAGACGGCCGCATTCACGTTGAATAGGACACCGTCAAAATCCGCTGAGACGACGCCTTATGAACTGTGGTTTGGCAAGAAACCAAAGTTGTCGCTTTCTTAAAGTTTGGGGCTGCGATGCTTATGTAAAGAAACTTCAACCAGATAAGCTCGAACCCAAATCGGAAAATGTGTCTTCATAGGATACCCAAAGGAGACTGTTGGGTACACCTTCTATCACAGATCTGAAGGCAAGATTTTCGTTGCTAAATTCGGATCCTTTCTAGAGAAGGAGTTTCTCTCGAAAGAAGTGAGTGGGAGGAAAGTAGAACTTGATGAGATAATCAGATCTGCTCCCTTATTGGAAAGTAGTTCATCACAAGAAATGGTTCCCGTGACAACTACACCAATTAGTGAAGAAACTAATGATGATGATCATGTAGTTTCGATCAAGTTACTATTGAACCTCGAGGTCAACCAGAGTAAAATACGCACTGAGTGGTACGGTAATCCTATTCGAAGTCATGTTACTTGACCATGGCGAACCTACGAACTATGAAGAAGCGATGGTGAGCCCAGATTCGCAAAATGGCTGGAAGCCATGAAATCTGAGATGGGATCCATGTATGAGAACAAAGTATGGACTTTGGTTGACTTGCCCGATGATCGGCAAGCCATTGAAAATAAATGGATCTTTAAGAAGAAGACCGACGCCGATGGTAATGTAATCGTCTACAAAGCTCGACTTGTTGCAAAAGGTTTTCGACAAGTTCAAGGGTTGACTACGATGAGACTTTCTCACCAGAAGCGATGCTTAAGTCTGTCCGAATCATGTTAGCAATTGCCGATTTTATGATTATGAAATTTGGCAAATGGATGTAAAACCGCATTCTTGAATGGATTTCTAGAAGAAGAGTTGTATATGATGCAACCAGAAGGTTTTGTCGATCCAAAGGGTGCTAACAAAGTGTGCAAGCTCCAACGATCAATTTATGGTCCAGTGCAAGCCTCTCGAGTTGGAATAAACGCTTGATAGTGTGATCAAAGCATATGGGTTTGTACAGCACTTTTGGAGAAGCCTCAGATTTACAAGAAAGTGAGTGGGAGCTCAGAGCATTTCTAATATTATATGTGGACGACATATTATTGATTGGAAATGATATAGAATTTCTGGATAGCATAAAAGGATACTTGAATAAAAGTTTTTCAATGAAAGACCTCGTGAAGCTGCTTACATATTGGGCATCAAGATCTATAGAGATAGATCAAGACGCTTAATTGACTTTCACAAAGCACATACCTTGATAAAGTTTTGAAGAAGTTCAAAATGGATCAGCAAAGAAAGGTTTTTACCTGTATTACAAGGTGTAAGATTGAGTCGACTCAATGCCCGACCACAGCAGAAGATAGAGAGAAATGAAAGATGTTCCTATGCTTCAGCCATAGGCTCTATCATGTATGCAATGCTGTGTACCAGACCGACGATGCTTAGCTGTAAGCTTGGCAGGAAGGTACCAAAGTAATCCAGAGTGGATCATCGGACAGCGGTCAAGAACATCCCGAAATACCGAAAAGGACTAAGGATATGTTTCTCGATATGGAGGTGACAAAGAGCTAGTCGTAAATGGTTACGCCGATGTAAGCTTTGACATCGATCCGGACGATTCTAAATCGCAAACCGGATACGTGTTTTTATTAAACGGTGGAGCTGTCGGTTGGTGCAGTTCTAAACAAAGCGCCGTGGCGGGATCTACATGTGAAGCGGAGTACATAGCTGCTTCGAAGCAGCGAATGAAGGAGTCTGGATGAAAGAGTTCATTTCGATCTAGGTGTCATACCTAGTGCATCGGGACCGATGAAGATCTTCTCGTGACAATATCGGTGCAATTGCCTTGGCAAAGGAATCCAGGTTTCACAAGAAGACCAAGCACATCAAGAGACGCTTCAATTCCATTCGGGACCAAGTCCAAGTGGGAGACATAGAGATTTGCAAAATACATACGGATCTGAATGTTGCGCACCCGTTGACTAAGCCTCTTCCACGAGCAAAACATGATCAGCACCAAGACTCCATGGGTGTTAGGATCATTACTTTGTAATCTAGATTATTGACTCTAGTGCAAGTGGGAGATCAAGGAAATATGCCCTAGAGGCAATAATAAAAGTTATTATTTATTTCCTTATATCATGATAAATGTTTATTATTCATGCTAGAATTGTATTAACCGAAACATAATACATGTGTGAATATATAGACAAACAAGATGTCACTAGTATGCCTCTATTTGACTAGCTTGTTAATCAAAGATGGTTATGTTTCCTAACCATGAACAAGGAGTTGTTATTTGATTAACAAGGTCACATCATTAGTTGAATGATCTGATTGACATGACCCATTCCGTTAGCTTAACACTTGATCGCTTAGTATGTTAATGCTTTCTTCATGACCCATACATGTTCCTATAACTATGAGATTATGCAACTCCGTTTACGGAGGAACACTTTGGTACTACCAAACGTCACAACGTAATCGGGTGATTATAAAGGAGTACTACAGTGTCTCCAAAGGTACTTGTTGGGTTGGCGATTTGAGATTAGGTTTTGTCACTCCGATTGTCGGAGAGGTATCTCCAGCCTTCTCGGTAATGCACATCACTTAAGCCTTGCAAGCATTACAACTAATGAGTTAGTTGTGAGATGATGTATTACGAACGAGTAAAGAGACTTACCGTAACGAGATTGAACTAGGTATTGGATACCGACGATCGAATCTCGGGTAAGTAACATACCGATGACAAAGGAACAACGATGTCGTTATGCGGTTTGACCGATAAAGATCTTCAGAGAATATGTAGGAACCAATATGGGCATCCAGGTTCCGCTATTGGTTATTGACCGAGAATGGTTCTAGGTCATGTCTACATAGTTCTCGAACCCGTAGGGTCCGCACGCTTAACGCTTCGATGACAGTTCATAATGAGTTTATAAGTATTGATGCACCAAGGTTGTTCGAGTCCCGATGTGATCACGGACATGACGAGGAGTCTCAAATGGTCGAGACATAAAGATTGATATATTGGAAGCCTATGTTTGACTTCGAATGGTTCCGAGTGAAAACAGGATGTTATTTAACACCGGGGTTACGGAACCCCGGGGTATATGGGCCCTCATGGGCCTTGAGGGAGAAGGAGAAGGGCCGGCCAGGTGGGCTGCGCGCCCCCCCTTCCAGTCCGAATAGGACAGGAGAGGGGCGCCCCTTCCCCTTTCCCCTCCCAATCCTACTCCAACTAGGAGAGGGGGAGTCCTACTCCTGGGAGTAGGACTCCTCCTTGTGCGCCTCCTCTAGGGCCGCCACCTCCCCTTGTCTCCTTTATATATGAGGCAGGGGCACCCCAATACACACAAGTTGATCTACGGATCTTGCCTTAGCCGTGTGCGGTGCCCCTTCCACCATATTCCACTTCGGTCATATCGTCGCGAGCTTAGGAGAAGCCCTGCGCCGGAGAAGTCATATCGTCATGAGCTTAGGCGAAGCCCTGCGTCGGTGGAGCATCAACATCGCCACCACGCCGTCGTCTTGACGGAACTCATCCCGACACTTTGCTGGATCGAGTCCGGGATCGCCATCGAGCTGAACGTGTGCGAACTCGGAGGTGCCGTGACGCTCGGTGCTTGGATCGGTCGGATCGTGGAGACGTCGACTACATCAACCGCGTTGTTATAACGCTTCGCTTTCGGTCTACGAGGGTACGTGGACGGACACTCTCCCCTCTCGTTGCTATGCCATCACCATGGTCTTGCGTGATCGTAGGAAATTTTTTGAAATTACTACGTTACCCAACAGGTTTTTCACCGGAATTGAACCGACGAGGGACTTCGGAATGCCCTCGACCGCCATCACATATAGAGCTTCATGGAACTATAGCATAGTACAGAACTCTTGCGCGATGGAAAACACATGGAAGGCAAAAAAAACCAATTGGAACCCGCTGCCTTTTAAGCATTGCACTGCCCGGGCAAAACGGGACACACTTACGTGGCATCCGATCTTAAGCCCGTCGGCAAGAAAAGCAAACCCTTTGCAGGACACAGGTCCATTCTTGATGAACTCCTGGACAAGCCCTGTCAGATACATGCGACGTCGAGCACAGAACCGACTCACAGCCTTCGGGCATGTTGGGTACTCTGGCAAGTGACTAAAAGTGGCGAGGCCATCCTCACCACCGCTACTCCAGAGAAGCATTCTCCGGAGAATGACGATCATGATGTCTACTACACAACCTTCTTCTTGTAGACGTTGTTGGGCCTGCAAGTGCACAGGTTTGTAGGACAGTAGCAAATTTCCCTCAAGTGGATGACCTAAGGTTTATCAATCGATGGGAGGCGAGGATGAAGATCGCTCTCTCAAGCAACCCTGCAACCAAATAACAAAGAGTCTCTTGTGTCCCCAACACACCCAATACAATGGTAAATTGTATAGGTGCACTAGTTCTGCAAATGGATGGTGATACAAGTGCAATATGGATGGTAGATATAGGTTTTTGTAATCTGAAAATATAAAAACAGCAAGGTAACAAGTGGTAAAAGTGAGCGTAAATGGTATTGCAATGCTAGGAAACAAGGCCTAGGGTTCATACTTTCACTAGTGCAAGTTCTCTCAACAATAATAACATAGATAGATCATATAACAATCCCTCAACATGCAACAAAGAGTCACTCCAAAGCCACTAATAGCGGAGAACAAACGTAGAGATTATGGTAGGGTACAAAACCACCTCAAAGCTATTCTTTCGGATCAATCTATAAAAGAGTTTGTACTAGAATAACACCTTAAGACACAAATCAACCAAAACCCTAATGTCACCTAGATACTCCATTGTCACCTCAAGTATCCATGGGCATGATTATACGATATGCATCACACAATCTCACATTCATCCAACCAACATAAAAGTACTTCGAAGAGTGCCCCAAAGTTTCTACCGGAGAGTCAAGAACGTGTGCCAACCCCTATGCATAGGTTCATGGGCGGAACCCGCAAGTTGGTCACCAAAACATACATCAAGTGGCACATGATATCCCATTGTCACCATAGATAAACACGACAAGACATACATCAACTGTTCTCATAAAAGACTCAATCCGATAAGATTACTTCAAAGGGGAAACTAAATTCATCACAAGAAAGTAGAGGGGGAAATCCATCATAAGATCCAACTACAATAGCAAAGCTCGGGATACATCAAGATCGTGCCATAGAGGGAACACGAGAGCGAACACGAGAGAGAGAGAGAGAGAGAGAGAGAGATCAAACACATAGCTACTGGTACACACCCTCAGCCCCGAGGGTGAACTACTCCCTCCTCATCACGGAGAGCGCCGGGATGATGAAGATGGCCACCGGTGATGGGTTCCCCCTCTGGCAGGGTGCCGGAACGGGCTCCCAAGTGGTTTTTGGTGGCTATAGAGGCTTGTGGCAGCGAAACTCCCGATCTATCTTCTGTTCTGGAAGTTTTACGATACGTAGGTATATATGGGTGCAGGGGGTACGTTGGTGGTGCTTCGGGGGCCCCATGAGGCAGGGGGGCGCTCCCCCACCCTCGTGAGCACCTCCCTTCCTTCCTGACGTGCACTCCAAGTCCATCGGGTGGCTTTCCTTCCAAAAATAACTTCTCTAGTTGATTTCGTTCCGTTTTGACTCCGTTTGATATTCCTTTTCTTCGAAACACTTAAATAGGCATAAAACATCAAATCTGGGTTGGGCCTCCGGTTAATAGGTTAGTACCAAAAGTAATATAGAAGTGGATAATAAAGCCCAATATTGCCCAAAACAGTAGATAAAGTAGCATGGAGCAATCAAAAATTATAGATACGTTGGAGACATATCAAGCATCCCCAAGCTTAATTCCTGCTCGTCCTCAAGTAGATAAATGATAAAAAAGATAATTTTTGATGCGAAGTGCTACTTGGCATAATTTCAATGTAAATCTTATTAATTGTGGTATGAATATTCAGATCCATAAGATTCAAGAGAAAAGTTCATATTGACATAAAAATAATAATACTTCAAGCATACTAACAAAGCAATTATGTCTTCTCAAAATAACATGGCCAAAGAAAGTTATCCCTAGAAAATCATATAGTTAGGCTATGCTTCATTTTCGTCACACAAAGATGTTCCCAACTTCTATACCCCCGATGACAAGCCAAGCAATTGTTTCACATTTTAACATTTTCAAAACTTTTTCAATCTTCACGCAATACATGAGCGTGAGCCATGGATATAGCACTATATGTGGAATAGAATGGTGGTTGTGGAGAAGACAAAAAGAGGGGAAGATAATCTCACATCAACTAGGCGTATCAACGGTTATGGAGATGCCCATCAATGGATATCAATGTGAGTGAGTAGGGTTTGCCATGCAATGGATGCACTAGAGCTATAAGTATGTGAAAGCTCAAAAAAAAGAAACTAAGTGGGTGTGCATCTGTAACGCCCCGGATTCGATGCGCCAGGTGTCCGCCAGTTATTCGCCGTCATTGCCATGTCATTTGCTTGCGTGTTGCACTTTGCCATGTCATCATTTGCATTTCACATCATGTCATCATGTGCATTTCATTTTGCATACGTGTTCGTCTCATGCATCCGAGCATTTTCCCCATTGTCCGTTTTGCAATCCGCACTCCTATGTCTCCGGCGCCTTTTACCTCTTTTTCGTAAAGCGGGTGTTAAACAGTCTCGAATGGACCGAGGTTTGTCAAGCGGCCTTGGTATAGCACCGGTAGACCGCCTGTCAAGTTTCGGATCATTTGGAGGTCGTTTGGTACTCCAACGGTTAACCGGGTAACCGCAAAGCCCTCTTTTGTTTGCAGCCCAACACCCCTTACAAAGTGGCCCAAAACCCAGCAAACTCCCCTCCATGCTCTCGGTCGTTCGATCACGATCGCGTGGCCGAAAACCGCACCTCATTTAGACTCTCCTACCTCCCTCTACCTATAAATAAGCCGCCCCTTCAAATCCGGGTCTTCTTCCTCCCGAAACCCTAATTTTCCCTCCGCACATGCGGGACATGTCCGTCCGGCGGACGAATCGCCGCCGCCCGCAGCTGTGGCATCGCGCCACGTGTACGCCGCCCCCGCCGCCCGCGTCCGCGGAGCCCACGGAGGGCCCGCGACGAGCTCACAGACCACACGCTGCTCCCCGGCCCGGTGCCCGCCGCCACGCCCAAGGCCGCTTCCCCCGCCCGCCCGGCGACTCGCCGGCGCCCGCCGCCTCCGGCCGCCTCGCCGGAGTGCCCGGCCTGCCCGCCTGCTCCCTCCATGGGCCCCGCCCGCCTCCGCCATCCCCGCGGGTGCCGACCTCAGGCGCGCGCCGCAATCCGGCCCGCCCAGCGCCCTCGCCGCCGCCCCGGCGAAACTCCCCGCCCGGCGTGCCATAGCCGCCCGCCCTCCCGGCCGGCCGCCGCCCAGCGCCCGCGCCGGCCTCCTCCGGCCAGATCCGGGCTGCGCCGCCGGATCCGGCGACCCGACCCCTCCGGCGAGCTTCTCCGGCCGCCCCGAGCCCCGTTGGCCGTTCTTCTCCTCGTCTTCGGCGATCCTCGTTTTCCGCGCAAAGGTTGACTTTCCCCCGAAATCCACTAAGTCCCGTTTATCTGCTAACATTTTCATGCCATTTTCGTCATGCCATAACTCTGCATCCGTAGCTCCGTTTCGTGCGAGTAATATGTCAAAATGTTCGCTTCGATGAGTAGATCATTTCATCTCATTCCATCATTTTCATTTGAGCTCATGTTGATGCCCTAAATGCTGTTGGAAGAGTGCTACGTGATGTTAGTTTCTGTTTTTTAACAGAACATGCACTTTTGTCATTTTTGCCATGATTGATGTGTGCACCCTATGATCTTGAGTCCTACATGTGTTTTGTAATATGCCATGCCATCTTTACATTGGTGCTTGCTATGTATTTTTGTGATCTATGTGGTGACTAGCACAAGCATGCAAACTAGGCTTCTTGATGTTGCTGATTTCAGCCCTGTTTTGCTGATATTTTTATGCCATGTTAACTTGATGCTACAGAGAGATCCATGCTTATTTTGAGATACTTCAGTAAGGATGTTTTGAACATATGGTTATACTCTATCCATCCATGCCCTTGTTTGCAATTATGGAGTGCCATAGCTTGAGTCAATCGAGCTCTACTTTTGCTATAAAATGTTTCCTGGCAGGTTGTTTACATGTTATTCAATTTTGCCAAGGTTGTTGTAGTTGATCCTTGTATGCTATGATGTTGTTCTTGCCATGTATAGCTTCTATGGCATGTCTTCTTACTGTTGGGTGCCTTGCCATGCCATGTATTGCTCTGTGGTGAGTTGTTCAAGCTCACCAACATGCCTACTTATTGTTGTTCCTGCCATGTATGAATCTGTAATATAACTTGCCATGTTTACATGGGTGCCATCATATTTTCTGTGCCTTTTTGGCTCATGGTCAGTAAAGGAATTTTGTTATATGCTTTGAGTAGATTCATGCCATGCCTTTGTTTGCCATGATAAGTTCCTGTAACATGTTGTTTGATAGCTCTAAACATTGCAACCTGATGTTAATTTCTGCTAAGTCTGTAATTGTTATTATTTGCAATCTTGCCATGTCATTTTGAGCATGTTCTAGTTGTTTCTGGAGATAGCTCAGTGTTCATGTTTTGTAATGCTTTACCTTTACATAATGCCCATGTCTTTTGTTTTCATATTGAGGTCCTGTAGCATGTTGTTTTGATGCTTGCAATATGCCTAGTTGCTGTTTTGGACAGATTGTTGCTATAACTTGTGTTGTGTGTATGTGTTGAACCGTTGCTCCGTTTTGAGTGTGCTCTATATGAAACTTGCTTGATTTTGCATGTAGTTTCATATTATCATGTTGCATCCTTGTTTTGAGGTGTTTGCTTGATGTTTGTATGCATTTTGCATCAATGCCATGCTTATCTTGTTTTGCTCATATCTTCTAGGCCGTAGCTCCGAATTAAATGAACTTTATATGTAACTTGACTAGAATTTCGTGTAGATCATCATGGTGCATCTTAACTTGCTGTTTAACAACTTGAACATAAGGTTTATTCAGATCTGGACCAATTTCGAAATTTGCATATGAGGACTTACCGGAATTGTTATATGTTGTTTCCGGCCTCATTTAAACTTGTTTTGGATGTGTTGCTCTTGTATGCATCATCTCTTGCCATGAGTAGCCTCATCCTAACTTTGTCATGCATCATGCTTGTTGTGCATCATGTATTGTTCATGTGTGGTGTGTTTACTATGTTGTGTGCTTCTTCTTGTTAGTTCCTGTTTCGTTGCGATCGTGAGGATTCGTTCGTCTACGCTTGGTTCGGCTTCATCCGTTCGTCTTCTTCATGGACTCGTTCTTCTTCCTTGCGGGATTTCAGGCAAGATGACCGCTACCCTGGATCTCACTACTATCATTGCTATGCTAGTTGCTTCGTTCTTTCGCTATGATGCGCTACCTATCACTTGCTGCTCAAGCCATCCCATATTGCCATGTCATCCTCTAACCTTTGTCACCCTTCCTAGCAAACCGTTGTTTGGCTATGTTACCGCTTTGCTCAGCCCCTCTTATAGCGTTGTTAGTTGCAGGTGAAGATGAAGTTTGTTCCTTGTTGGAACATGGAGATGTTGTTCCTTGTTGGAACATGTTTACTTGTTGGGATATCACAATATATCTTATTTAATTAATGCATATATATACTTGGTAAAGGGTGGAAGGCTCGGCCTTATGCCTGGTGTTTTGTTCCACTCTTGCCGCCCTAGTTTCCGTCGTATCGGTATTATGTTCCCGGATTTTTGCGTCCCTAACGCGGTAGGGTGATTTATGGGACCCCCTTGACAGTTCGCTTTGAATAAGACTTTTCCAGCAAGGCCCAACATTGGTTTTACTTTTGCCTCACCTAGCCTTTTTCCCTTGGGAGTCGCGCATCCCAAGGGTCATCTTTATTTTAGCCCCCCCGGGCCAATGCTTGTCTAAGTGTTGGTCCAAACTAGAGCCACTTGCGGTGCCGCCCCGAGGTAACTTGGGGTATCGTCGGTTGTCGACGTATCTGCTCATCCGTCGTGGCTCGAGACGAGATACGTGCGCTACTATCGAGGTGTCGGCACGCCGGAGGTCTTGCTGGTCTTGTTTTATTGTTGTCGAAATTTCTTGTAGCCGGGATTCCGTGACTGATCGGGTCTTCCCGGGGAGAAGGTCTATTCCTTCGTTGATCGCGAGAGCTTATCATGGGCTAAGTTGGGACACCCCTGCAGGGTATAAACTTTCGAGAGCCGTGCCATGCGTTATGTGGCAGATGGGAATTTATTAATATCCGGTTGTAGTAAACTGGAAGCAAACTCTTCTAAAATACACCAACCGTAGCGTAACCGTGAGTGTCTCTTTTCGGGGTTGATCGAGAGGAGAACACGGTTTCGGGTTATGTTTGACGTCGAGAGGAGTTCGTGGATCACTTCTTGATCATTACTAGTTGACGACCGTTCCTTTGTTTCTCGTCTCGCTCTCATTTGCGTATGTTAGCCACCATATCATGCTTAGTCGCTGCTGCAACCTCACCACTTTACCCCTTCCTTTCCCTTTAAGCTTTGCTAGTCTTGATACCCATGGTAATGGGATTGCTGAGCCCTCGTGGCTCACAGATTACTACACCACCAGTTGCAGGTACAGGTTTGCGATGATCATGACGTGAGAGCGACGTTTGCTTGTTTGGAGTTCTTCTTCTGCTTCTTCTTCGATCAGGGGATAGGTTCCAGGTCGGCAGCCTGGGCTAGTAGGGTGGATGTCGTTTGAGTTTCTGTTTATGTTTCATCCGTAGTCGGATGTTGTTCTTGTATATGATGTTGATGTATTCTTGTGGAACTTGTGCCTCATGTATGTATCCCCTTCTATTATGTAATGTTGATGTAATGATATCCACCTTGCAAAAGCGTTTCAATATGCGGGTCTATCCTTGGTGGGACCGTCGAGTTCCTTTTGGATAGGGTCGCATATTGGGCGTGACAGCATCCAACTCGCTTGCTCACGAAGACCTAGGGAAATTTGAGGAAGCCCATCATTGGAATATACAAGCCAAGTTCTATAATGAAAAATTCCCACTAGTATATGAAAGTGACAACATAGGAGACTCTCTATCATGAAGATCTTGGTGCTACTTTGAAGCACAAGTGTGGAAAAAGGATAGTAGCATTGTCCCTTCTCTCTTTTTCCCTCATTTTTTTTATTTGGGCCTTTTCTCTTTTTTTTATGGCCTCTTTTCTTTTTTTTCGTCCGGAGTCTCATCCCTACTTGTGGGGGAATCATAGTCTCCATCATCCTTTCCTCACTTCGGACAATGCTCTAATAATGATCATCATCACACTTTTATTTTCTTACAACTCAACAATTACAACTCGATACTTAGAACAAAATATGACTCTATATGAATGCCTCCGGCGGTGTACCAGGATATGCAATGAATCAAGAGTGACATGTATGAAAGAATTATGAATGGTGGCTTTGCCACAAATACGATGTCAACTACATGATCATGCTAAGCAATATGACAATGATGGATCGTGTCATAATAAACGAAACGGTGGAAAGTTGCATGGCAATATATCTCAGAATGGCTATGGAAATGCCATGATAGGTAGGTATGGTGGCTGTTTTGAGGAAGATATATGGTGGTTTATGTGTGATAGAGCGTATCATATCACGGGGTTTGGATGCACCGGCGTAGTTTGCACCAACTGTCAAGGTGAGAAAGGGCAATGCACGGTGCCGAAGAGGCTAGCAAGGGCGGAAAGGTAAAAGTGCGTATAATCCATGGACTCAACATTAGTCACAAGAACTCATATACTTATTGCAAAAATTTAGAAGTCATCAAAAATCAAGTACTACACGCATGCTCCTAGGGGGATAGATTGGTAGGAAAAGACCATCGCTTGTCCCCGACCACCACTCATAAGGACGACAATCAATAAATAAATCATGCTCCGACTTCATCACATAACGGTTCAACATACGTGCATGCTACGGGAATCACAAACTTTAACACAATTATCTCTCAAATTCACAACTACTCAACTAGCATGACTCTAATATCACCATCTTCATATCTCAAAACAATTATCAAGCATCAAACTTCTCTTAGTATTCAACACACTCATAAGAATTCTTACAAATCTAGTATGCTTAGCATATTAGGATTATTTAAGCAAATTACCATGCTATTTAAGACTCTCAAATAATATAAGTGAAGCATGAGAGATCAGTAGTTTCTATAAAACAAATCCACCACCATGCTCTAAAAGATATAAGTGAAGCACTAGAGCAAACGACAAACTACTCCGAAAGATATGAGTGAAAATCAATGAGTAGTTGAATAATTATACAAATATGTGAAGACTCTCCCATTTAATAATTTCAGATCTTGGTATTGTATCCAAACAGCAAGCAAAACAAAATAAAATGACATTGCAAGGATAGCACAACTCATGTGAAGAAGCAAAAACTTAGGCTCAACCGATACTAACCGATAGTTGTTGAAGAAGAAAGGTGGGATGCCTACCGGGGCATCCCCAAGCTTAGATGCTTGAGACTTCTTGAAATATTATCTTGGGGTTCCTTGGGCATCCACAACCTTGAACTTTTGTGTCTCCTTAATTCCTCTCATATCATGGTTTCTCTTTTTATCAAAAGCTTCATTCACAACAAACTCATCAAGAACTCGCGAGATAGGTTAGTATAAACCAATGCAAAACCTTATCATTTTCTACTGTAACAAATCACTAAAATTATTATTCACCATTGAATACTCAATGCCTCTGCATATTTAATACTCCTATCCTCAAATAGAATCATTAAACAAGCAAACATATGCAAACAATGCAACCATAACAGCAATCTGTCAAAACAGTATAGTCTGTAAATAAATGCAAGAGTATCAATACTTACCTAACTCCAAAAATTATGAACTAAAATTCCCACTGTAATAAATTTATCAGATCTCAATATGCAAAAAGATTCAACATTATACCACTCTCTTACTTTTCTAGGGAATTTTCGCAACAACGGTAAACTTTCTGTTTTTAAACAGCAACATGTATAGTAGCAAAATAAGCATGGAAAAGGCTATCCTTGACTTTTTTATTGAGACTAAATATGAAAAACATTATTCTAAATAACAGCAATAAAATACTAACAAGATAAAATGATGCTCCAAGCAAAACACATATCATGTGGTGAATAAAAATATAGCTCCAAGTAAAGTTACCGATGAGCGAAGATTTAAAGAGGGATGCCATCCGGGGCATCCCCAAGCTTAGGCTCTTGGTTGTCCTTGAATATTACCTTGGGGTGCCTTGTTCAACCCCAAGCTTAGGCTCTTGCCACTCCTTATTCCATAGTCCATCGAATCTTTACCCAAAACTTGAAAACTTCACAACACAAAACTTAACAGAAATCTCGTGAGCTCCGTTAGCGAAAGAAAACAAAACACCACTTTAAGGTACTGTAATGAACTCATTCTTTATTTATATTGGTGTTAAACCTACTGTATTACAACTTCTCTATGGTTTATAAACTATTTTACTAGCCATAGAATCATCAAAATAAGAAAACTACACACGAAAAAACAGAATCTGTCAAAAACAGAATAGTCTGTAGTAATCTGTATCAAACGTATACTTCTGGAACTACCAAAATTCTAAAATAAATTTGTGGACCTGAGGAATTTGTCTAGTAATCACCTGCAAAAATAATAAACTAAATAGCACGCTCCAGTAAAAAGTTCTAGCTAATCTCGTGAGCGCTAAAGTTTCTGTTTTTTTACAGCATGATCATAAAGACTTTACCCAAGTCTTCCCAAAGGTTCTACTTGGCACAAACACTAATTAAAGCAAAAAACCACATCTAAACAAAAGCTAGATGGATTATTTATTACTAAACAGAACCAAAAAGCAAGGAACTAGAATAAAATTGGGTTGCCTCCCAACAAGCGCTATATTTTAACGCCCCTAGCTAGGCATGATGATTTCAATGATGCTCACATAAAAGATAAGAATTGAAACATAAAGAGAGCATCATGAAGAATATGACTAGCACATTTAAGTCTAACCCACTTCCTATGCATAGGGATTTTGTGAGCAAACAACTTATGGGAACAAGAATCAACTTGCATAGGAAGGTAAAACAAGCATAACTTCAAGATTTTAAGCACATAGAGAGAAAACTTGATATTATTGCAATTCCTACAAGCATATGTTCCTCCCTCATAATAATTTTCAGTAGCATCATGAATGAATTCAACAATATAACCAGCACCTAAAGCATTCCTTTCATGATCTACTAGCATAGAAATCTTATTACTCTCCACATAAGAAAAATTCTTCTCAAGAATAGTAGTGGGAGCAAACTCAACAAAATAACTATCATGTGATTGAAAATTAAGATCAAGATGACAAATTTCATGGTTATCATTATTATTTAGAGCATACGTGTCATCACAATAATCATCATAGATAGGAGGCATGCTTTCATCATAGTAAATTTGCTCATCAAATCTTGGGGGACAAAAAATATCATCTTCATCAAACATAGCTTCCCCAAGCTTGTGGCTTTGCATATCATTAGCATCATGGATATTCAAGGAATTCATACTAACAACATTGCAATCATGCTCATCATTCAAAGTTTAGTTCCAAACAATTTAATGCATTCTTCTTCTAACACTTTGGCACAATTTTCCTTTCCATCATACTCACGAAAGATATTAAAAAGATGAAGCGTATGAGACAAACTCAATTCCATTTTTTCTGTAATTTTCTTTTATAAACTAAACTAGTGCTAAAACAAGAAACAAAAATATTCGATTGCAAGATCTAAAGATATACCTTCAAGCACTCAGCTCCCCGGCAACGGTGCTAGAAAAGAGCTTGATGTCTACCACACAACCTTCTTCTTGTAGAAGTTGTTGGGCCTGCAAGTGCACAGGTTTGTAGGACAGTAGCAAATTTCTCTCAAGTGGATGACCTAAGGTTTATCAATCCGTGGGAGGCGTAGGATGAAGATGGTCTCTCTCAAGCAACCCTGCAACCAAATAACAAAGAGTCTCTTGTGTCCCCAACACACCCAATACAATGGTAAATTGTATAGGTGCACTAGTTCGGCGAAGAGATGGTGATACAAGTGCAATATGGATGGTAGATATAGGTTTTTGTAATCTAAAAATATAAAAACAGCAAGGTAACAAGTGGTAAAAGTGAGCGTAAACGGTATTGCAATGCTAGGAAACAAAGCCTAGGGTTCATACTTTCACTAGTGCAAGTTCTCTCAACAATAATGACATAGATAGATCATATAACAATCCCTCAACATCCAACAAAGAGTCACTCCAAAGCCACTAATAGCGGAGAACAAACGTAGAGATTATGGTAGGGTACGAAACCACCTCAAAGCTATTCTTTCGGATCAATCTATAAAAGAGTTCGTACTAGAATAACACCTTAAGACACAAATCAACCAAAACCCTAATGTCACCTAGATACTCCATTGTCACATCAAGTATCTGTGGGCATGATTATACGATATGCATCACACAATCTTAGATTCATCCAACCAACATAAAAGTACTTCGAAGAGTGCCCCAAAGTTTCTACCGGAGAGTCAAGAATGTGTGCCAACCCCTATGCATAGGTTCATGGGCGGAACCCGCAAGTTGGTCACCAAAACATACATCAAGTGGCACATGATATCCCATTGTCACCACAGATAAACACGGCAAGACATACATCAAGTGTTCTCATAAAAGACTCAATCTGATAAGATTACTTCAAAGGGGAAATTCAATTCATCACAAGAGAGTAGAGGGGCAAAACATCATAAAATCCAACTACAATAGCAAAGCTCGGGATACATCAAGATCGTGCCATAGAGGGAACACGAGAGAGAGAGAGAGAGAGAGAGAGAGAGAGAGAGAGATCAAACACATAGCTACTGGTACATACCCTCAGCCCAGAGGGTGAACTACTCCTCCTCGTCATGGAGAGCGCCGGATGATGAAGATGGCCACGGTGATGGGTTCCCCCTCCAGCGGTGCCTAACTGGCTCCCGAGAGGTTTTGGAGGCTCTGAGAGGCTTGCGGCGGAACTCCCGATCTATCTTCTGTTCGGAAGTTTTACGATACGTAGGTATATATGGGTGCAGGGGGTACGTCGGTGGAGCTTCGGGGGCCCCACGAGGCAGGGGGGCGTGCCCCCCACCCTCGTGAGCACATCCCTTCTTTCCTGACATGCACTCCAAGTCCATCGGGTGGCTTTCCTTCCAAAAATAACTTCTCCAGTTGATTTCGTTCCGTTTTGACTCCGTTTGATATTCCTTTTCTTCGAAACACTGAAATAGGCATAAAACAGCAAATCTAGGCTGGGCCTCCGGTTAATAGGTTAGTCCCAAAAGTAATATAAAAGTGGATAATAAAGCCCAATATTGCCCAAAACAGTAGATAAAGTAGCATGGAGCAATCAAAAATTATAGATACGTTGGAGACGTATCCGATCCCAACGTCTTCACAGTCTTGGAGACTTTCCCTTCAAATAATTGGCGTAAGAGGGCACTCCGCGAACTCGCCGAAATTCACGAAGTGACCAAAACAAGCCCATGTAACGACTCGGCAATAACCTTCGCCGCTAAGACGAACCAAGGGCCGGATCATTCCGAGCACCTGCCGCCCTGGTTCTAAACCCAATTGTGGAGGGCTTCCGACTTACCAAAGTGCTTATGGATGGCGGAAGTGGGCTTAACCTCATCTACGAGGACACGCTTGACAAAATGCATATTGACAGAACATGCAGCGAGCAAAGCAGTACCACCTTTCGAGGCATCATCCCCAGCCGAGAGGCACGATGTTTGGGCAAAATCAAACTTGATGTAGTATTTGGCACGCTTGAGAATTACATGTCCGAAGAGTTGCTCCTCCACGTGGCTCCCTTCAATAGCGGATATCACGCCCTTTTAGGGCGGGACACTTTCTCATGCTTCCAAGCCATACCCCATTACAGGTACCTGAAGCTTAAAATGCCGGGGCCTAAAGGAATAATCATGGTTACAAGTGATCTGGATAAAACACTCCGCGCCGAAAACAAAACCGCATCCTTGGCCCTTGAGGCGCTATCCGAAGCCCTTGTGGTTGAAGAACAAACCACCCTGCAATCCACGATGGACAAGGATGATGTGATTCTCGATAAGAGACCTAAATCCACCTCTTTCAAGCCAGCAGATGAAATAGTTAAATTTCAAGTGCACTCGACGGATCATAATAAAGCAGCATCCATTGGAGCACAGCTAGATCTGACTATAGACGCCACCCTACGTGCGTTCTTATGTGAAAATTGGGATATCTTTGCGTGGCACTCTTCGGACATGCCCGGGATCCCATGCAGACTGGCCGAACACAGCCTCAACATAATCATCAAAGGGTTCAAACCAGTCAAGCAAATGATGTGGCGATTTTTAGAACCCAAACGACAAGCTATGGGGCAGGAGCCAGCAAAACTACTAGAGGCCGGGTTCATCAAAGAAATCAAGCACCCGGATTGGCTAGCCAACTTGGTCATGGTGCTGAAGAAGGATAAATCTTGGCGCCTTTGTGTCGATTTCAAAGACCGCAATAAGGCTTGCCCCAAAGACCCTTTCCCGTTGCTCCGTATTGGCAAGATCATTGATGCGACCACAGGACACGACTCATTGTGTTTCCTCGATGCTTACTCCGGATACCATCAAATTAAAATGAAGGAGTCCGACCAGGCTGCAACGGCGTTCATTACCCCGTACGGGCCTTTCTGTTTCAACACTATGCCTTTTGGGCTTAAAAACACTGGCGCTACTTACCAACGCATGATTCAAACATGCTTGGAAAAACAAATTGGCAAGACAATTGAAGCATACGTCGATGGCGTGGTCATCAAGACCAAACACGTCGAATCACTAGTGGATGATCTCCGCCTCACATTTGACAACCTCCGAACATACGACATACAGCTCAATCCAAAAAATGCGTCTTCGGCGTTCCAGCCGGAAAGCTACTGGGGTTCATTGTCTCCCATAGAGGAATCAAAGCAAAACTGGCTAAAATCTGAGCCTTGTCGCAATTGGTATACCAACAGACCTAAAGTAGGTCCAATAATTAGCAGGGTGTGTGGCAGCTTTGAGCTGCTTCATCTCCAAATTAGGGGAAAAAGCATTACCACTTTACAGACTGCTTAAACTCATTGAAAACTTCGAGGGGACGGATGTGGCTACAGTCGGATTGGAAGAAATAAAAACCTTATTAGCAGGAAACCCAATCCTAGCCGCCCCAAGTGTTGGCGAGCCTATGTTGCTTTATATATCTGCAACTCACCAGGTAGTGAGTGCCGTACTCGTCATCGAGCGAGGGAAAGAGGGACATAAATTCCCCATCTGGAAGCCAGTGTATTACATATCGGAGGTTCTTACACCATGTAAATTCCGATACCCTCATTACCATAAGTTAGCTTATGCGGTCTTTATGGCATCCCGAAAACTATGGCACTATTTCCAAGAGTGTTCGATCACGGTGGCATCCAAAGTACCAGTTAACGACATTATAAAAAACAGGGACGCCACCGTTTGCATAGCTGAATGGTCCATTGAGATTTTACCATTTGCAATAACATAAAAGTCGCGCCGAACTATTAAATCTCAGGTGCTGGCCAACTTCGTCGCCGAGTGGATGGAAGCCGAGCTCCCAAAGAGTACAGGTCATACTCCAACTGGATAATGTACTTAGACGGCTCTAAAATGCTAGCCGGGCTAGGAGCTGGCGTCATATTGACATGTGCTATGGGGGACACAGTCTGCTACGTGCTACAGATAATGTATAGGACTCCAATAACGGTGCCGAATACGAGGCACTTTTAAATGGCCTCCGCATGGCTGTCTCCATGGGCATACAATGCCTAGAGGTGCACGATGATTCAAACCTCGCAATATCCCACGTAAATGGAGAGTTCGATGCAAAAGATCCAAAAATGGCGGCATATCATAACACCGTATAAAAAATATTGGCTCGTTTTGAGGGGCTCGAATTTCATCACGCCGCTCGAGACAGTAACTAGGCAGCAGACATCCTTGCTCGCATGGGCGCCAAGTGCGACCCCATCCCGTCCAACACCTTTGTGGAAAGGCTCTTCAAGCCATCCATGGTATGGCAGGACGAGAGCGGAGACGCTAGTACAGACCTGGTCATGCCCCCAATAGCCGAACACAATACAGATATCATCGGGGGTCCGGATACCAAAATAACACCCTCCGCTCATGAGATCATGGCCGTTATTGCTCCATGGACCGAACCCTTCCTGGCCTACCTTAATAGGCAGGAACTTCCTGATGATCAAAATGAGGCTCATCGCATAATTCGGCGTTCTAAAGCCTATAGAGTTCACGAAGGTGAACTATACAAGAAAAGCACTACCGGAGTTCTCCAAAGATGCATCTCCGAAGAGGAGGGAAGGCAACTCCTGGCTGAAATACATGCTGGTATGGGCGGCCATCACGCGGTATCTCGGCATCTGTCTATCACCCTCAAACGAACGGTCAGGTTGAACGGGCCAATGGCCTGATAATGAGCGGCATTAAGCCCAAACTGGTGCACTCCCTGTAGGAGTTAGATAAGCACTGGGTTGAGGAGCTCGATTTTGTGCTCTGGGGGCTGCGGACTACGCCTAATCGAATGATCGGATATACACCTTTCTTCATGGTGTACGGCATAGAAGCTGTCTTGCCCTGCGACATTATTCATGAATCACCTCGAGTGCGCATGTACAAAGAGCGAGAAGCCGAGCTCGATCGGCAGGACGACCTAGATGGCCTTGAATAGGAGTGTGATATTGCACAGGCCCGTTCCGCATTTTATCAACAACAGGCTAGGCCATAACAAAGCAGAGAAGTGCGGGCCAAAACATACAACGTAGCTGACCTCATTTCGCGTCTCCCGGAGAAGAAGAAGGATAACCTCAAACCAAAATGGGAGGGTCCTTTCATCATAGATGAAGTTCTCACAGGAGGAGCCTATCACCTTCGTAATGCATCGAATCATCAGCTCGAGGCGAATCCATGGAACGCTGCTCGGCTCTGACGATTCTATGGATAGTTCGGCCGCATCTTTTTTTATTTGTTGGCTAGGTTCCTTTTTCTCCTCTCCTTTTTTTCTTTTTCTTTTTATCCCAGGGTATGTTCGGATCTACCGAACTGTTAGGGGCACACATGTTTAAATGTATGCACCCCATTATAACTGGGGGCTTCTTTGATGAAGCTTATTACTAAAAAGTTTGGTGCTTCCGTTGTTTACGTCTTTTGGTCTATACATCTTATGCCATCATATGCACCCTATGACTTAAGTTTTTACCAAGCTGGGTTGCCTTGCTCCTGTGTTTATACCTTACCTTCCCAATTGTTCGACTAAGGTGTAAAGGGAGTACCTCTGTGATTGTTACAACCAAGTAATCCAGATCTGTACCTCAGATGGGTGAAGGCGAAAGCTAGTCTTCTTAAGAGATAATTGGTCGGCAAGCAACGACAGACTATTCATGTTTATGTAATTTCTTCTAACAAATACAGAATAGGCTCCCCGTAATTCGCATCAAAGCCTAGGCATTTATAAGCATGCCAACCCAAGGAAAGGAACCCTTAACGGAACTATTTTCCCTGGAAGATGCTTCTTAAGTTAAATAGTAATATAACATAACTCCCGGAACAAATTTTGTCTGTTTCAGCTATATGGCCGGATTGCCTAGTTTCCGGACATAAGGAATGTTTCTTATATCATATTCGGACACACTCCACTGTGATGACTGATAACCCACAAGTATAGGGGATCGCAATAGTTTTCGAGGGTAGAATATTCAACCCAAATTTATTTATTCGACACAAGGGGAGCTGTCGGTGTCAAAACCGGCGGATCTCGGGTAGGGGGTCCCGAACTGTGCGTCTAGGCGGATGGTAACAGGAGACAAGGGACACGATGTTTTTACCCAGGATCGGGCCCTCTCGATGGATGTAATACCCTACTCCTGCTTGATTAATATTGATGATATGGGTAGTACAAGAGTAGATCTACCACGAGATCAAGGAGGCTAAACCCTAGAAGCTAGCCTATGGTATTATTGTTGTTCGTCCTACGGACTAAAACCCTCCAGTTTATATAGATATCGGATAGGTTAGGGTTACACAGAGTCGGTTACAATGGTAGGAGATCTACATATCCGTATCGCCAAGCTTGCCTTCCACGCCAAGGAAAGTCCATCCGGACATGGGACGAAGTCTTCAATCTTGTATCTTCATAGTCCAGGAGTCCGGCCAACGGTGATAGTTCGGCTATCCGGACACCCCCTAATCCGGGACTCCCTCAGTAGCCCCCGAACCAGGCTTCAATGACGATGAGTCCGGCGTGTTGATTGTCTTCGGCATTGCGAGGCGGGTTCTTCTCCAAATTCCATATACTTGACGAATAGTGTCCGGCTTCTGATAAATGCTGCGCTCCTTGGCTTCTACGCCCAATAATGGCCATCTTCCACGTGTTTGAATGAATGCGAAAAGCCAGGGTAGTTTTACACTTACCCCCCTAGATGCGCAAATGAGCTGCCTATAAAAGGGGCGAGGATCTAGATCTGAGTCACACCATCCCCCCTTCGCGAGCTTTCATCGGAGCGGCTCTGACCAAAGCCCATTCCATCATGGACAGTCGGCGCGGCTCCTCCTCTCGCGTTCCCAGCCCTCAGCCTGGAAATTGGGAGAGATGCTCATCCCGCATAGCGAGCTAGTTATACTCCAAACCAAGGGATTTCTTCCCCGGCCTTCATGGTTCGGTTCGAGCGGACTTGCCACCTACAAGGGCGGAAAGCAAGCGGAGAGTGTCCCGATCCCTCTAAAGGAGAGCGGGTATGCTTCATCTCTTATCTAGTAAGAGGACTCGGATTTCCAATCCATCCGTTTCTCTGGGGCTCTTGGAGTTCTCGGCCTCAGTGCACCACCTTCGCTTTGCCTCCATTTTGCACATCGCGGGCTTCGTGGCCCTTTGCGAACTGTTCATGGGCGTCGAGGCTCATTTCGCTGTGGAAGAGATTATTCTGCCTAGTACCCGTTCTCATGAGGGGTCAATATATCAAGTGGGCGGAGCGAACTATTGCGCATCGCCGGGACCGGATATCTATCGGAACCCGAAGAAGGCGTCCAAGACTGGCCTTGAATGGTTTTACATGGAGGGCGTCCCGCTGCGGATCCTGTTGGATCGGCCTTCCGGAGTTTAGCAATGCTCCTCTGAAGAAGCACCTAAGCTGGCGCCCTCGGAGCCCCGGAGGAAAATGACCGGGATGTCCTTTACTTGATGAGCGAATAAGATTATCGGCTCATGCGGATTGACCATGATTGGAGTCATGGCAATCTGCATTATGAGGGGAGTGCAGCCGCTCCAATATAGGGGCCACCCCATGTGGGACTTCAACAGGGAGGACGATGCCACTTGCCATGGCCGCAAAGGGCCGGGATTGGTCACCGAACTGGTGAAGATCTTGTCTGTCATGTATAAAGGGGAGGAGGAGGATTTTCTCCGCGTCAACCCACTGAGCGAGTTTTCTTCAAATAATCCTCGAAGTTGGGTAAGCAAACATCTTTGTGGCCTGTCCGATCCATGTTCCCGTGATTAAATATCTCATTTCATGGTTTCTGCGCAGAAACTGCGCCAGGCCGTGGGGAAGATACACAGCCCACCCCCACAACCCGAGGATCTGGAACGGTCCCTCAATCCGGCCTCCGAAGAGGATCCGGATATAAAGGTGGAGTTGTTCGACGGGGTGTTCTACCAACTTAGCATCGACAATGCTTTGGTTGCCATTACGGCCGATTACCACGGAATACTTCCACCTCGCGAATGGCGAGACCGAGGTCCCAATATTCTGATAATGACCCATCCGTGTTTATTTCTTGATCACATATACCAATGGTGTTTCGCAGGGGTACATTCGAGGCAGGAAGCCGAGCTCATGACTAGCCAACAAGGGGCGTCTGCCCCAAGTTAAAAAGTGCGGTCCGGATCGAAACTCCGCCGCAACGGTATGGCGTGTCACCATGTTCCTAGGATTGATTCCTGGAAGGCATACTAACACGGATGCTCTTTTCAGGAAAAAGAGCGCTCGCCGGACTGAGTCCGGAGAGGTTGCCAATCGAACCTCCGCCAGCCAGGCTCCAAAGCCGGGTCCAGAAGCGGAGGCGAGCACGAGGCGTACGCCGGATGCTCCTCCGACAGAGGATGCCGACAGATTGTCCGCCACCAACTCCGAGGTGGAGAGCGCCATGAATCACAGGCGCCACCGGACAGTTTTTCGTGACGCATGTTTCTCCCAAGAGGCCTTGAATGCCTTCAATTCAGGAGATGCGCACCTCCGTGCCGCTCAAGATGGTGTAGCCAGAGCCATGGAGCAGTATGTAAAGGACATACTGGTGAGAAATTTGATCTTATATATGCCAAGAGCCCCGAGACTTAAAATAGTTAGAATAATTGATTTAAGGATCATTTGTTATCTAAGGATCTTACAAAAAAGAGTACCCGACTGTCCCAGGAGCTTGAAGAATGCAAGGCCCAACTTGAGGCCGCACTAGCCGCTACAGGGGGAGCCACAGAGACCCCCTCTGGTAATATACGCTTCAAAAGATAAATAGTTTATGAAGTGCGGCGGGTGTGTAAATCTGACAAAAATATTGCAGATGGCGCCGGACTAGATCCGGACAAGCAACAGCTCTTGCGCCAGCTAAAGGCCGGCGAGAGCATGCTTACGAGGGTGCGGCAAGAGAAAAATAACCTCCAAGATGCCAACACCAAACTGGGTGAGGAACTAAAGGATGTTCGTGCCCAGTTGTCTGACTCCGTAAAGGAGAATCGACGACTTCGTCGCGGAATTTTCAGTAAGTGCTTGAGCGAACTTTGAAAGAGTTCGGCGAGGAAGGCGACTAACATAAACATGTATGTAGGTTTGCTCACAGGTCGTCTGAGGAGGAGATGCCCGATGCTTGGTGATCTTCTTCCCGAATGCGTCGGCTACCGCACGAACGAGTTCGGCGGTGATGAAAGGCGTAGGCCAGCCTTGTGGCCATCTATCTCCCTGCCGAAGGCATTGGGGAGCTGGCGAGCGGCTTCAAGGAGCACGCGGCGCTTCCGACTATGGAAGATATCGGCCTTCCGTCAAGGCGCCAGGAGGCTGGGCCATGGTAAAGACGCTGTACACGGTTGACCCAAACCACATGGCGAGGTCGGACTGTGGGGCCCGATGGGAAGGAGATCCTGTAAGCTTAGTGTACGGCCAAGTAGAATTCGCCGCCAAGTATTCCCAGCAAGATTGTAAATTAGATAGCCTATTAGATGGCATTGAGGAAGAATACAATGAGTCGAGTTGACTATGTAAAAATATGACATGAAAAATGTCTTCTAGCGGATTGTAGATCATTTGTCATAGCGGAACTTTTAAGCCGACCTCGGGACCCAATAGTCCGGAGTGTGTCTCAATACCTTCGTGGTTATATAAGAACCGGGTATGCATGGAGACAAAGGCGTGGGGTCATTATTGCTGTATCAGACAAGTGCCCAACTAGTTATGTTATATTACATGGATAGTAAGAAACATCTTCAAGGGAGAATAGTTCCGTTAAGGGTTCCTTTCGCTGGGATGCATGCCCTAAAGTGCATGTCAAAACTGCTAGGAAAGTAGAAAATCATCTGGGGGCAGATGGGTAAATAGTTAAAAATCATCTTTCAGTTCACCGACCGAATATTCCCTTAAGAACGCTAGCTTTCGGCTTCACCCAGTCTAAGGTACACATCCGGCTGACCCAGCAATAACAATCGCAGAGGTGCTCCTTTACCACCTAGCCGAACAATCGGGAGCGTGGGGTAAGCACGGAGCACAGCAACCCAGCTTGGCCAAAACTTAAGTCATATGGATGCATATAATGGTGAATAAAAGGTACATGCGGAAGTTTGGCGCATGTGTTGGGCATGAAGCCCGTATAAAATAAGCTTCGTAAAGAAGCCCCGAGTATAATGAGCGTGCAGTAGCGTCAAATATGTCTTGACGAAGCGCAAACGAGCCTCTAAAGGCTTCAGGAAGAAGGAGGAGGAAGGAGAAATAAAGACAACAAAAATAGAAAATGTGGGCGGAGGAAGGAAGCGAACTTGGAGTCCGGCGCTTAAGCGTAGAATCTTCATAGACGGGCTGCGTTCCATGGGTTCGGCTCGAATCTGTTATCCGATGCGTTTCGCGGACGGTATGCTCCGCCGGTCCGGACCTGGTCGATGATGAAGGGACCTTCCCATTTGGGCTTGAGTTTGTCCTTTTTCTTGTCCGGCAGGCATAGAACTAGTTCACCAACGTTATAAGCTTTGGCCCGTACTTCCCTGCTTTGATATCTTCGAGCCTGCTGTTGATAGAATGCGGAATGAGCTTTTGCCACGTCGCGCTCCTCCTCCAATGCATCCAGACTATCCTGCCGATCGAGCTCGGCTTCTCTTTCTTCATACATGCGCACGCGAGGTGAGTCATGAATTATGTCGCAGGGCAGGACTGCCTCTGCACCGTACACCATAAAAATGGTGTGAATCCGTAGTACGATTCGGCGTGGTCCGCAGCCCCAGTCTGGTCGAGCTCCTCAACCCAGTGCGTGTTAGATTCCTTGAGGGACCGCACTAGTCTGGGTTTAATGCCGCTCATGATTAGACCGTTTTCTCGTTCGACTTGGCCGTTAGTTTGAGGGTGATAGACTGAGGCGTAATCGAGCTTGATGCCCATGTTTTTGCACCATAATTTGACCTCATCGGCCGTGAAGTTGGTGCCGTTATCAGTGATGATACTGTGGGGGACACCATAACGGTGAACTACCCCTAATATGAAGTCTATCACCGGTCCGGATTCGGCCATTTTAACAGGTTTGGCCTCTATCCATTTGGTGAATTTATCCACCATGACCAATAGGTATTTTTGCTTGTGGGTTCCCCCCTTAAGGGGTCCAACCATGTCAAGCCCCCAGACCACGAACGGCTAGGTGATGGGTATAGTTTTGAGGGCGGTGGGTGGCATGTGGCTTTGGTTAGCAAAAAGCTGGCAACCGATGCATCGTTGGACTAAATCCTGCGCATCTGCCCGGGCCGTCGGCCAATAAAATCCTGTACGGAAGGCCTTGCCTACAAGGGCCCCGGCTGCGGCGTGGTTCCCACCCAGTCCGGCATGAATTTCAGCCAGGAGGTTTCGCCCTTCCTCTTTGGAGATACACCTTTGAAGGACTCCTGTTGTGCTTTTCTTATAAAGCTCTCCCTCATGAACTTTATAGGCTTTAGATCGCCGTACTATGCAGCGAGCCTCATTTTTGTCTTCGGGGAGTTCCTGCCTAGTTAGGTAGGCTAGGAATGGCTCCATCCACGGGGCGATAACCGCCATTATTTCGTGGGCGGAGGGTGTTATCTCGGTGGCAGAGCCGCCGATTGTGTCGTGAGTGTTGGCGTCGGCGGTGCGGTTGGGTCCGGATTGTTATTTCGGACTCCCTTCCCATAATGCGGATGGCTTGAATAGCCGTTCGGGAAGATGTTAGGCGGGGCGGCATCGCGTTTTGCACCGATGCATGCCAATATGTCCGCCGCTGGTTGTTATCCCGGCTATATGATGAAATTGAGCCCTTGAACTGTCTTGACATTTTAGGACCGCATTGCGATACGCTGCCATTCGGATCTTTGGCATCAAAGTCTCCGTTTATTTGAGATATCACGAGGTTGAATCGCGCACCTCTAGGCGTTTAATGCCCATGGAGACTGCCATCCGGAGGCGTGCGAAGGGCCTCGTGTTCGCTGCGTTGTTGGAGTCCGTATACATTATCGAAGAACGCATTGGACTGTGTCCCGGTTGGGGACGTCGGAGACGACGCCAGACCCGAACCGTCCAACATTTTGGAGCCCTCAAAGTGCATGATCCAATTGGGTATCGCCGTACTCTTTAGGGAGTTGACTTCAGTCCATTCGGCCACGAAGTCGGCCAAAACCTGCGACTTAATAGCTCGTCGTGGCTTATAAGTTATGTCGAATGGAAGGAGCTCTATGGCCCATTTAGCAATCCGGCCCGTCGCGTCGCGGTTGTTTATAATGTCGTTAAGAGGTACTTGAGGCTACCGTTATCAAACACTCTTGAAAGTAGTGTCGCAGCTTCGGGATGCCATGAACACGCGTATGCTATCTTTTGATAGTGTGGGTACCGGACTTGCATGGAGTTAGGACAAGGGACACATAGTAAACCGGTTTTGAAGAGGAACCGTGTCCGCTCATTTCTCGTTCGACGACAAGCACCGCGACAACTTGATGTGTTGCAGCGATATATAATAGCATTGGTTCGCCCGTTGGTATGGCCAGACCGGAATGTTGCCAATATGGCTTTTATCTCTTCTAGTCCGGCCGTGGCGGCATCCGTCCACTCGAAGTGTTCGGTGCAGTGGAGAGGCGGTAAAGGGGTAACGCCTTTTCTCCCAAACGGGAAATAAAGCGGCTTAGAGCCGCTACGCATCCCGTCAATTTTTGTATTTGTTTGAGGTCTTTTGGAATATCCAATTGTGACAAAGCTCGGATCTTGGCTGGGTTTGCTTCAATTCCTCTACCGAACACCATGAAGCCCAGGAGCTTTCTGGCTGGAATGCCGAAGACGCATTTTTCCGGATTGAGCTTGATGTCGTATTTTTGAAGATTGTCGAATGTGAGCCTCAAGTCGTCTACTAGAGTTTCGACATGCTTGGTTTTGACGACCACGTCATCTACATATGCTTCCACTGTTTTGCCGATGTGGTTTGCCAGACATGTCTGAATCATGCGCTGATATGTCGCGCCGGCGTTTTTGAGCCCGAAGGGCATTGTGTTGAAGCAGAATGGTCCGTATGGAGTGATGAATGCTGTTGCAGCTTGGTGCAGCTCCGCCATCTTGATTTGGTGGTAGCGAAATGCAGCGTCGAGGAAGCACAATGAGTCGTGTCCTGCTGTGGCGTCGATAATTTGATCAATTCGAGGGAGGGGAAGGGATCCTTTGGGCAAGCCTTATTAAGGTGTTTGAAATCAACACATAGGCGCCGAGTTTGTCCTTCTTTGGTACCATCACCAGGTTTGCTAGCCAGTCCGGATGTTTTATATCTCGATGAATCCGGCTTCCAAAAGTTTGGCTAGCTCCTCTCCCATGGCTTTGTCTCTTGGGTTCGGAAAAGCGCCGAAGAGCCTGTTTGGTAGCTTGAATCCTTTTAGGCTATTTAGGCTGTGCTCGGCCAGCCGGCGTGGGATTCTGGCATGTCTAAAGGGTGCGAGCAAAGATGTCCCGTTTTCTTGTAGAAATTCTCGTAGTCGGCGTCTACATCAGGGTTTAATTGTGCCCCAATGGAGGCCGTCTTTGCGGGTCCGTTGGGTGGACTTGAAATTTGACTATTTCATCTGCTGGTTTAAAGAGGTGGACTTGGATCTTTTATCAAGTATCACATCGTCCTGTTCACCGTGGGCGCATCGCGATGAGTTCCTCGACGCTAGGGCTTTGGATAGTGCCTCGAGGGCTAGTGCGGCTGTCTTGTTTTCGGCGTGGAGTGCTATGTTGGGATCACTAGCGAGTGATGATTCCGTTAGGTCCGGGCATTTTAAGCTTCATGTACCCATAATGGGGTATAGCTTGAAAAATTGTGAATGCCTCTCGCCCTAATAAGCGTGATATCCGCTGCTGAGCAGGGCCACTTGAAATGTGACCTCCTCGGACCTGTAATTGTCCGTGAGCGAACACTACGTCGATGTGATTTTTCTGTGCAGCATGCTTCCGGCTAGGGATTATTCCTCTAAAGGTTCTGTTGCTTCGCTCAATGCGGTTCCAGTCTATTTCCATTTTTCGGAGGGTTTCCTCATAGATGAGGTTTAGTCTGCTGCCACCATCCATGAGTACCTTAGTAAGGCGAAAGTCATCCACTATCGGACTGAGGACCAATGCGGCTGGTGCTCGGGCTGTTCGGAATTTAGGTTCATCACTGGCATTAAAGGTAATAGCCGTGTCACTCCATGGATTTATTGTTGCTACTTGGCAGACTTCGGCAAGGTTGCGGAGTGTTTGTTTTCGCATGTTATTTGATGCAAAAGTCTCGAAGACTGTTAACACCGTACTGGTGTTGCTGGGCTGGGATTCTTAAGGTAGAAGCTCTTCGCCACTTTTGGCCACCTGCCGTAGTATCCAACATGCTCGAAGGCTATGAGTTGGAGTGGCGCCCTCTGTGCTATGTATTTTGCAGGGTCCGTTTAGCCAACCCTCCAGTACGGTTCCGTACCCTTTAGGGGGTTTTGCTTTTTTGGTGTTTAACCCAGGTGCTTGGTAATGATGCACCCTTTTATTTCGGACTAGGATGTACTCGGGGCCGGATTATCCCAAAATTTACTTTCGGTTTTCGAGCGCTCTCCATCGCATACAGATACTTTTGTACTATGGTCACCAAGTCGACAAAGCGTGTAATTTATGACGACTTATGGCGTTTAGGATTCCTTGTCCGTGCAATTATTGCAGAAAATTGGGATTCGTCCTCCTCTCGGCAGTCCTTTATCCTGTCCATAACCAGGAGAATCGGCCCGATAATGATGTCTTGTTTCAGCGGGCTCTTGCGGTCGGGATAGATCGCTAATGTTTGGGTGGGCGGGTGGAACTGGTTCGGAACCCGTCAATTTAAGACTCGAGGGCGGAGGTTTCGAACTTCGGAAGTTTGGATTTTTGAATGCTATCCAATGAATCCATCCCGTCGTCTGACTTTAAGTTCAGGGCTTGATCGACATCCTTCCCTCTGCGGGAATCCGGCATGGAGGGATCAGGAATCCGGACGTAACTAGTCCTTAAGATAGAAGAAGAATCGCCACATTGCTCCTCTATCACAGCAACATGATGGGTAGCCTGGGGAGAGTTGATCTCTCTCAGATCGGTTTTAGACCCAATCCGGTCGTAGTCTATGGCGACTCCCAGGGCGGCGATGCGATCCAAGAGCTCGTTTACGGAGGAGAGCTCGATCAGATCTAACTGTTCGACAAGTTCCGAATTAACGTGAAGATTGGTTTCGATGACTCGAGAAGTCATCGTCGGCGCGGTGGCCGAACTGGCGGTCATAAGAAAACCACCTAGCCGAAGAGTCTGACCAGTGGCCAAGGCTCCTTTGGCGATAGTATCGTCTTTAAAGACGGGATAAGGCATCCTTCCTGGCGGCGACGCATAGAGGAACTCTCAATTAAAGCACCAATGTCGGTGTCAAAACCGGCGGATCTCGGGTAGGGGTCCCGAACTGTGCGGCTAAGCGGATGGTAACGAGAGACAAGGGACACGATGTTTTTACCCAGGTTCGGGCCCTCTCGATGGAGGTAATACCCTACTCCTACTTGATTAATAATGATGATATGGGTAGTACAAGAGTAGATCTACCACGAGATCAAGGAGGCTAAACCCTAGAAGCTAGCCTATGGTATGATTGTTGTTTGTCCTACGGACTAAAAGCCTCCGGTTTATATAGACACCGGATAGGTTAGGGTTACACAGAGACGGTTACAATGGTGGGAGATCTACATATCCGTATCGCCAAGCTTGCCTTCCACACCAAGGAAAGTCTATCCGGACACGGGATGAAGTCTTCAATCTTGTATCTTCATAGTCCAGGAGTCCGGCCAACGGTGATAGTTCGGCTATCCGGACACCCCCTAATCCGGGACTCCCTCAGGAGCCAAAGAATATTCTCAAGTATTAGCAGTTGAGTTGTCAATTCAACCACACCAGGATAACTTAATATCTGCAGCAAAGTATTTAGTAGCAAAGTATTTAGTAGCAAAGTAGTATGGAAGTAACGGTAACGGTAGCAAAAGTACTATTTTTGGGTTTTGTAGTGATTGTAAGAGTAGCAACGGAAAAGTAAATAAGCGAAGAACAATATGTGAAAAGCTCGTAGGCATTGGATCGGTGATGGAGAATTATGTCGGATGTGGTTCATCATGCAACAGTTATAACATAGGGTGACATAGAACTAGCTCCAATTCATCAATGTAATGAAGGCATGTATTCCGAATATAGTCATACGTGCTTATGGAAAAGAACTTGCATGCCATCTTTTGTCCTACACTCCCGTGGCAGCGGGGTCCTAGCGAAAACTAAGGGATATTAAGACCTCCTTTTAATAGAGTATCGGACCAAAGCATTAACACATAGTGAATACATGAACTCCTCAAACTACGATCTTCACCGGGAGTGGTCCCAATTATTGTCACTTCAGGGTTGCCGGATCATAACACATAGTAGGTGACTATAGACTTGCAAGATAGGATCAAGAACTCACATATATTCATGAAAACATAATAGGTTGGGATCTGAAATCATGGCACTCGGGCCCTAGTGACAAGCATTAAGCATAGCAAAGTCATAGCAACATCAATCTCAGAACATAGTGGACACTAGGGATCAAACCCTAACAAAACTAACTCGATTACATGATAAATCTCATCCAACCCATCGCCGTCCAGCAAGCCTACGATGGAATTACTCACGCACGGCGGTGAGCATCATGAAATTGGTGATGGAGGAAGGTTGATGATGACGATGGCGACATATTCCCCTCTCCGGAGCCCTGAACGGACTCCAGATCAGCCCTCCCGAGAGAGTTTAGGGCTTGGCGGCGGCTCCGTATCGTAAAACGTGATGAATCCTGCTCACTGATTTTTTTCTCCCCGAACGTGAATATATAGAGTTGGAGTTGAGGTCCGTGGAGCTCCAGGGGGCCCATGAGGCAGGGGGCGCGCCCAGGGGGGCAGTCACGCCTCCCACCCTCGTGGATAGGGTGTGGGCCCCCTGGCCTTGATTCTTTCGCCAGTATTTTTTATTATGTCAAAAAATAATCTCCGTGAAGTTTCAGGTCATTCCGAGAACTTTTATTTCTGCACAAAAATAACACCATGGCAATTCTGCTGAAAACAGCGTCAGTCCGAGTTAGTTCCATTCAAATCATGCAAGTTTGGGTCCAAAATAAGGGCAAAAGTGTTTGGAAAAGTAGATACAATGGAGACGTATCAACTCCCCCAAGCTTAAACCTTTGCTTGTCCTCAAGCAGTTCAGTTGATAAACTGAAAGTCATAAAGAAAAACTTTTACAAACTCTGTTTGCTCTTGTTGTTGTAAATATGTAAAGCCAGCATTCGAGTTTTCAGCAAAGGTTATGAACTAACCATATTCACAATAACACTTAGGTCTCATGATTACTCATGTCAATGGCATAATCAACTAGCGAGCAATAATAATAAATCTCGGATGACAACACTTTCTTAAAACAACCATAATATGATATAACAAGATGGTATCTCGCTAGCCCTTTCTGAGACTGCAAAGCATAAATGCAGAGTACCTTTAAAGATCATGGACTGACTAAACATTGTAATTCATGGTAAAAGAGATCCAATCATAGTCATACCCAATATAAATTAACAGTAATGGATGCAAATGATAGTAGTGCTCTCCAGCTGGTGCTTTTTAATAAGAGGGTGATAACTCAACACAAAAGTAAATAGATAGGCCCTTCGCAGAGGGAAGCAGGGATCTGTAGAGGTGCCAGAGCTCGATTTTAAAGTAGAGATAAATAATATTTTGAGCGGCATACTTTCATTGTCAACATAACAACCGAGAGATGGCGATATCTTCCATGCTACACACATTATAGGCGGTTCCCAAACAGAATGGTAAAGTTTATACTCCCCCTCCATGAACAAACATCAATCCATGCCTTGTCCGAAACAACGGGTGCCTCCAACTAAAAACAATCCTGGGGCAGTTTTGTTTGCAATTATTTTGATTTGATTTGCTTAAAACATGGGACTGGGCATCCCGGTGACCAACCATTTTCTCGTGAGTGAGGAGCGGAGTCCACTCCTCTTGAGAATAACCCGCCTAGCATGGAAGATACAGACAACCCTAGTTGATACATGAGCTATTCGAGCATGCAAAACGGAATTTCATTTGAAGGTTTGGAGTTTGGCACATACAAATTTACTTGGAACGGCAGGTAGATACCGCATATAGGAAGGTAAAGTGGACACATATGGAATAACTTTGGGGTTTAATGAATTGGATGCACAAGCAGTATTCCCGCTTAGTACAATTGAAGGCTAGAAAAAGACTGGGAAGCGAACAGCTAGAGAGCTACAAAAGTCATGAGCATGCATTAAAATTAATAAACATTGAGTGCAAGCATGAGTAGGATATAATCCACCATGAACATAAATATCGTGAAGGCTATGTTGATTTTGTTTCAACTACATGTGTGAACATGTGCCAAGTCGAGTCACTCGAATCATTCAAAGGAGGATACGACCCTACTATACCACATCACAATCATTTTAATAGCATGTTGGCACGCAAGATAAACCATTATAAACTCCTAGCTAATTAAGCTTGGCATAAGCAACTATAATCTATAATTGTCATTGCAAACATGTTTATTCATAATAGGCTGAATCAGGAACGATGAACTAATCATATTTACAAAAACAGGAGAGGTAGAGTTCATACCAGCTTCTCTCATCTCAATAAGTCCATCATATATCGTCATAATTGCCTTTCACTTGCACGACTGAACGATGTGAATAATAATAATAGTGCACGTGCATTGGACTAAGATGGAATTTGCAGGCATTTAATTCAAGGGAGAAGACAAGGTAATATGGGCTCTTGGTTAAATAAAAAATAATGCGTATAAGAGCCACTTCAACATTTTCATTATGGTCTTCTCCTCTCGACCCCCAAAGAAATGAAAAGAAATAAAACTATTTACACGGGAAAGCTCCCAACAAGCAAAAGAAGAACAAAAAATCTTTTTGGGTTTTCTTTTAATTATTACTACTACAGCAAGAAAGTAAACTAGCTAAAAGCTACAACTATTTTTTTTGGTTTTACTTAAGGTTTTTCAAACACACAAGAAGAAAACATAACAAGGAAAATAAACTAGCATGGATAGTACAATGAAAAAGTATGAGCACCGACAACTAGAATGAGTGTGTGAACATGAATGTAATGTCGGTGAGAAATACGTACTCCCCCAAGCTTTGGCTTTTGGCCTAAGTTGGTCTATTGCCACGGCTGGCCTGGCGGATATCTAAAGTTGTAGTTGGGGTCGTACTGAGATGAAGCGGCTATTGCATTGTGGGCTACAGCTTGGAGGCGAGCTGTCTCAGTCCTCCTCTCGTACTCATTTGCCTCCTCCCTGGTTATGACATATCTCCCTTTTACCTGAAAGTCAAAGAAAGTAGGAGCAGGGAGAGCGATGTGATAGGTGCGTCGTCTGTCAAAGATTTGTCGGTACTAGACGAACTGATCGTTCCTCTCAACAAACTGATGACGAACCATAGCCTCATAATCTAAATAAACAGGAGGAAACTCAATATCATACTCACATATGGGTATACCAAGAAAATTAGCTAAGCGGGTTGCATAAATTCCACCAAAGAAATCTCCATTAATTCTATTATTATGCAACCTACGTGCAACAATGGCTCCCAAATTATAATATTTATCTCCTAATACAGCACTCCTGAGAACACTGAGGTTAGGGACACACATGTGACATGCTTCATCCTTACCATTTAAGCACCTACCTATGAAGAGAGCAAAATAATGTATAGCAGGAAAATGAATGCTCCCTATGGTAGCTTGTGTTATATCTCTAGACTCCCCCACAGTTATACTAGCAAGAATCTCTAAATTCAGACTTGCGAGGTTCACTAGGACTACCCCATTGCGGGAGTTTACAAGCAGAGCTAAAATCCTCTAAGTCCATAGTATAAGAATTTTCATAAAGATCAAACATGACAGTTTGAGAATTGCGTGATGATGAAAATTCAAACCTTCTCACAAAGGAATCAGTGAGATAGTGGTACTGACGGCACTTATCTGCCTCAAAGCTCACAAGATCAGAGTTACGCATATATGCGTTAGATTCTTCCTTGATTCCTGCTCGATCCATAAAGTCCTCTGAAGGCCATTCACAAGCCCGCACTTGAGCTTCCCTCGGTGGTTCATCGTCAGCATCGCGTATTGTGAGCCTGGGTCCTTGCTTCCTTTAAGGACCACCTTGGTACATTTTCCTAAACATATTTCTTCCTCTGAAAAAGTAACTCAAAAATAAAAGTGAACCAAACTCAACAAACTTGATAGCAACTACTCCCACAAGTGCCTAGAGACTATATCATGCATTAGAACTACTTGGAACCATATAAATTTGACATGCAAGCTCAAGAACTTGGTCACCTAGGAAGAATTTTTTTGCAATGAATAAAGCACTAGAACAAAAACTAATTGGACCATTGGAGGAGTCACATACCAAGGAACATTGCCCCAAAGCAGTTTTGTGAGTGGAGCTTTGAGCAAGGAGATCGAAAATCGCAGCAAAATGAGCTAGAACTCGTGCTTGAGCTGGTTGGTGATTTTTTTTGGGAGGAAGAAGGAGTGTGTGGATGCTGGGATAAGTGGAAGGGAGCCACCATGGGCCCACGAGGCAGGGGGCGCGCCGAGGGGGGTGGGAGTGCCCTGGACCCTCGTGGCCAGGTGCCAGCTCCCCCTGCTATGTTCTGAGTGCCAGATATTCTCAAATATTCTAGAAAAAATCATATTTCATTTTCGGGGCATTTGGAGAACTTCTATTTTCGGGGTATTTTTTTATTGCACGGATAATTCAGAAAACTGACAAAAAAAATACTATTTTTGCTTTATTTCAACTAAATAACATAAAGTAAAAGGAGGGTACAGAAGGTTGTGCTTTCTAACTTCATCCATCTCATGCAAATCAAAAGGAATCCACTAAGAAGGTTGATCAAGTCTTGTTAACAAACTCATTCCGGATCACATGAAACCGGAGAAATTTCGAATAACACTAGGTTACCTCAACGGAGATATGCACGTCCCCAATAATAAGAATATCATATTTCTTCTTGACAGTAGGTAGAGGAAATTCAAAACCACCAAAAATAATCGATAGAATTTTTCAATAGAGTTTATACTATGAACTTGAGGTTGTTTCCTCGGAAAGTGTACCGTATGCTCATTGCCATTAAGATGAAAAGTGACATTGCCTTTGTTGCAATCAATAATAGCCCCTGTAGCATTCAAAAAA
The DNA here is from genome assembly GCA_021605205.1 of Aegilops longissima. Classification (NCBI taxonomy): domain Eukaryota; kingdom Viridiplantae; phylum Streptophyta; class Magnoliopsida; order Poales; family Poaceae; genus Aegilops; species Aegilops longissima. The sequence continues at coordinate 296,665,521 of CM038679.1, read as the reverse complement.
GGGTCTACCAAGAATAATAGACATACTGTCGTCCTCGGGACAATCAAGAATAACAAAGTCCGTTAAAATAGTAACGTTTGCACATACAACAGGCACATCCTCACAAATACCGATAGGTATAGCAGTTGATTTATCAGCCATTTGCAAAGATATTTCAGTAGGTGTCAACTTATCCAAATCAAGTCTACGATGTAAAGAGAGAGGCATAACACTAACACCGGCTCCAAGATCACATAAAGCAGTTCTAACATAGTTTCTTTTAATGGAGCATGGTATAGTTGGTACTCCTGGATCTCCCAACTTCTTTGGTATTCCACCCTTAAAAGTATAATTAGCAAGCATGGTGGAAATTTCAGCTTCCAGTATCTCTCTCTTATTGATAACAATTTCTTTCATGTACTTAGCATAAGGATTCATTTTGAGCATATCAGTCAAACGCATATGCAAAAAGATAGGTCTAATCATTTCAGCAAAGCGCTCAAAATCCTCATCATCCTTTTTCTTGGATGGCTTGGGAGGAAAAGGCATGGGTTTCTGAACCCATGGCTCTCTTTCTTTACCATGCTTCCTAGCAACAAAGTCTCTCTTATCATAACGTTGATTCTTTGATTGTGGGTTATCAAGATCAACAACAGGTTCAATTTCTACATCATTATCATTACTAGGTTGAGCATCAACATGAACATGATCATTAACAGTATCACTAGGTTCATGTTCATCACCAGTTTGTGTTTCAGCATTAGAAATAGAAATATCATTAGGATTCTCAGGTTTGTCAACAACAGGTTCACTAGAAGCATGCAAAGTCCTTTCATTTTTCTTTTTCTTCTTTTTAGAAGATCTAGCTGTATCAACATTATTTCTCTGAGAATCCAGCTCAATTCTCTTAGGGTGGCTCTCAGGATACAAAGGTTCCTGAGTCACTTTACCTCCTCTAGTTGCAACTCTAACAACAAAGTCATTATTCTTACTATTCAATTCATTGAGCCAATCATTCTGAGCTTTAAGTACTTGTTCTGCTTGAGTGGTAACCATAGAAGCATGTATACTAATGAGTTTAAGTTCACCTTTAACTCTAAACATATAATCACTCAAGTGTTCAATCATATAAGCATTGTGTTTTAATTGTCTACCAACATAAGCATTGAAGTTTTCCTGTTTGACAATAAAATTATCAAACTCATCTAAGCATTGGCTAGCAGACTTATAACGAGGAATATCACCTTCATCAAATCTATAAAGAGAATTTACCTTTACTACATGTGTCGGGTTATCAAGACCGTGTGTTTCTTCAATAGGTGGTGAATTAAGACCATGTATTTCTTCAACAGGAGGAACATTCTGAACATCTTCAGCCTTAATACCTTTTTCCTTCATAGATTTCTTTGCCTCTTGCATATCTTCAGGGCTGATAAATAGAACGCCCCTTTTCTTCGGAGTTGGCTTAGGAGTTGGTTCAGGAAGTGTCCAATTATTTTCATTTGTCAACATATTATTCAATAGAATTTCAGCTTCATCAGCTGTTATTTCCCTGAAAACACAACCAACACAACTATCCAGGTGGTCTCCGGAAGCATCGGTTAGTCCATTATAAAAGATATCAAGTATTTTATTTTTCTTAAGAGGATGATCAGGCAAAGAATTAAGTAATTGGAGAAGCCTCCCCCAAGCTTGCGGGAGACTCTCTTCTTCAATTTGCACAAAATTATATATATCCCTTAAGGCAGCTTGTTTCTTATGAGCAGGGAAATATTTAGCAGAGAAGTAATAAATCATATCCTGGGGACTACGCACACAACCAGGATCAAGGGAATTAAACCATATCTTAGCGTCACCCTTTAATGAGAACGGAAATATTTTAAGGATATAATATTAGAGAGTTTTCTCATCATTAGTGAAAAGTGTGGCTATATCATTTAATTTAGTAAGATGTGCCACAATAGTTACAGATTCATAGCCATAGAAAGGATCAGATTCAACCAAAGTAATTATCTCTGGATCAACAGAGAAATCATAATCCTTATCAGTAACAAAGATAGGTGAAGTAGCATAAGCATGATCATATTTCATTCTAGCATTCAGAGATTTTTGTTTCAGCTTAGCTAATAATTTCTTAAGATCACTTCTATCATTGCAAGCAAGAAAAGTCCCTGTTAGTTTCTTCATCCATAACATAACCCTCAGGCGCAACAGATAATTCGTATCTAGGGGAGAATCTTCATCATCACTTTCATCAACATTATAAGATTCAATAATTTCATTCTCTCTAGCCCTAGCAGGTTGTTCATCAAGAAATTCACCAAGTGGCACAGTAGTATCAAGCATAGAAGTAGTTTCATCATAAGTATCATGCATAGCAGAAGTGGCATCATCAATAACATGCGACATATCAGGATTAATAGCAGAAGCAGGTTTAGGTGTCGCAAGCTTACTCAAAACAGAAGGTGAATCAAGTGCAGAGCTAGATGGCAGTTCCTTACCTCCCCTCGTAGTTGAGGGATAAATTTTGGATTTTTCGTCTTTCAAGTTCTTCATAGTGACAAGCAGATATAAATCTCAAGTGACTCAAAGAATAGAGCTATGCTCCCCGACAACGGCTCCAGAAAATAGTCTTGATAACCCACAATTATAGCGGATCACAACAGTTTTCGAGGGTAGAGTATTCAACCAAAAATTATTGATTCGACACAAGGGGAGCCAAAGAATATTCTCAAGTATTAGTAGTTGAGTTGTCAATTCAACCACATCTGGATAACTTAATATTTGCAGCAAAGTGTTTAGTAGCCAAGTAGTATGGAAGTAACGGTAATGGTAGCAAAAGTAATATTTTTGGGTTTTGTAGTGATTGTAACAGTAGCAACGGAAAAGTAAATAAGCGAAGAACAATATGTGAAAGGCTCGTAGGCGTTGAATCGGTGATGGAGAATTTTGTCAGATGCAGTTCATCATGCAACAGTTATAACATAGGGTGACACAGAACTATCTCCATGTCATCAATGTAATGTAGGCATGTATTCTGAATATAGTCATAAGTGCTTATGGAAAAGAACTTGCATGAAATCTTTTGTCCTACCCTCCCGTGGCAGCGGGGTCCAAGCGGAAACTAAGGGATATTATGGCCTCCTTTTAATAGAATACCGTACCAAAGCATTAACACATAGTGAATACATGAACTCCTCAAACTACGGTCATCACCGGGGTGGTCCCGATTATTGTCACTTCGGGGTCGCCGGATCATAACACATAGTAGGTGACTATAGACTTGCAAGTTAGGATCAAGAACTCACGTATATTCATGAAAACATAATAGGTTCAGATCTAAAATCATGGCACTCAGGCCCTAGTGACAAACATTAAGCAGAGCAAACTCATAGCAACATCAATCTCTGAACATAGTGGATACTAGGGATCAAACCCTAACAAAACTAACTCGATTACATGATAAATATCATCCAACCCATCACCGTCCAGCAAGCCTACGATGGAATTACTCACGCACGGCGGTGAGCATCATGAAATTGGTGATGGACGAAGGTTCATGAGGACGATGGCGATTGATTCCCCTCTCCGAAGCCCCGAACGAACTCCAGATCAGCCCTCCCGAGAGAGTTTAGGGCTTGGCGGGGGCTCCGTATCGTAAAACGTGATGAATCCTTCTCCCTGATTTTTTCTCCCCGAACGTGAATATATAGAGTTAGAGTTGAGGTCGGTGGAGCTTCAGGGGGCCCACGAGGCAGGGGGCGCGCCCAGGGGGGCAGGTGCGCCTCCCACCCTCGTGGACAGGGTGTGGGCCCCCTTGCCTTGATTCTTTCGCCAGTATTTTTTATTATTTCCAAAAATAATCTCCCTGAAGTTTCAGGTCATTCCGAGAACTATTATTTCTGCACAAAAATAACACCATGGCAATTCTGCTGAAAACAACGTTAGTCCGGGTTAGTTCCATACAAATCATGCAAGTTAGGGTCCAAAACAAGGGCAAAAGTGTTTGGAAAAGTAGATACGTTGGAGACGTATCAACGACCCGATAACTAAGATATAGTAATCCTCTGCTAATGGTGCCTTGTCATCATATTACTGTTGCTAATCCTCACTTGATCCAAATCACTATTCATATTCAAATTCAAATTTAATGTCAAAAATTCAAATTTGCCAATCCTGAAAACTAAAATGTTCCAAGTGTGGCAAATAATCCCTGGGTATTTGTCATGTTGGAACCAACCTCTTTTGGATTTCGAAAGTGCCCCTGGAAATTATTTAGTGGTCCAGCTGCATTTAAAATTGGCCTTTTGAATTTCTAAAAATGGTTAGACAACTCCTTTGACAACTTTTATTCCATCTCAAGGTATTGAGTTAGATTTATGTGCCAAGTTTTGCTCAAAACAAAGCTAATTTGTTACTAAAATAAAGTGCAAAAAAGAAAAAAAGAAAAATAAACAACCCCCCACCCCCCCACGCTGGATGAATCGGCCCAGCTAGCCAACTGGCGGCCCAGTCGGCTAGCCCGCCCCAAGCTGGCCCACCCGACTGGATAACAACCCCCTCACCCCGAAAACCTACACACGATTCCCCACTCCCCCCCCACGAACTGGATCGGGGGCGCTCGCCCCCGACGACCGCGTCGGCCGTCGTCGCGCTGACCCTCCCGCCACCTTGCCGACACCGCCCGGGGCTGCCCCGCAGTCGCCGGCACCCGCCTCCTGAACCCTTCACCCCACGAGAATTCGGTCAGGGGCAGCCAACGCCCCGCGCCTTCTGTCGCCTCCCCGACCACGCCGTCCTCCCCAACGGCTCCAACGGGCCCGCTGCCACCCCCTATAGCTCCACCGTGAGCACCATCTCCTCGCTCTCTCTCCGTACTCTCCCGTGGTTGCCGTAGATCACCACCGATGTGTTCGTGCTCCGGCTGCGCCCGATGGCCCAGTTCACCTCGGCCGTCCCCGCTCGTCCTGCGCGCCCCGCACCCGTTGTCGCCTCGCTCACAGCACCTACCCCCGCTTCCCCTCCGTGCGCGCGCCCGCCTCTCCGCTGCCGCTGCTGGTGCCTACTATAGCCACCGTAACCGTCACCGGTGGCCGCGCGCCCATGCCTCCCCGCGCGAGGTCGCGCCTGCTTCCCCACGCGCGCCCTTCCCCTGTTCGCGCATGCCTCCTGCTCGCCCTCTCTCCCCGCTTCTAGCCCGAGCTCCCGTTGCTGCTGTCCTCGACGCCAGCGCTGCTGCAAACCTTCTCTGGCCACCCCGACGCCACCCTGTATGTGCCGCACCGACGGCTCTCCAATGAACCCGCCATCGCACCCAACGGCCGCCGGAATAGGCCGGCAGGCAACACCCGACGCCCTCTGCTCAACACCGGCGGCTAATCTCGGCCACTAATGACATGGCACCGTCATTAGGCCGCTAATGATGTGACTAAATACCCCCTCTACCAAATGACAGATGGGGCCCGTCCCCTGTGAAAACGTTTTTTAAATGAAATAATAAATAAAATTAATTAACCAAGTAATTAGCTTAATTAACTCTGTTTAGTTTACCTAATTAACTTGGTTAGTTAATTAAAATTGTTAATTAGCTTTTAGACTATGACAGAACGGCCCCACACGGCAGGGTTGACTCTGGTCAACTCAGTTGACTGCTGATGTCATGATGATGTCATGCTGTTGCTATAACCCACTTCAGATTTAATAATAATTTTAGAAATTGCAAAAACTTTAATAATCCATAGAAAAATAATGTAGCTCGATGAAAATGTTTTATACATGAAAGTTGCTCAGAACAACGAGACGAATCCGAAGACACAGTCCATTTGTCCGCCATGCATCCCTAGCATAGCGAACATGCAACCTTCCTCATCTGGTTCGTCTGATCGGAAATGCCTAACACTGGGAGAACATTCCCGGTTGAATTCACCCTTCACCTATATCGTGTAGCCATATGTTAGGTCACACCCGGCACGTCGTATTACCTTGTTATGCTTTATGATGCTTTGTTTGATTTATATTTATTGTTTCCTCCCCCTCTTCTCTCTAGTAGACCCTGAGACCGATGTTACCCCTGTGATCGACTACGTCTCCGATGACCCCTTCTTCCCTTTCAGCGGAGCTTCCAGGCAAGCCCCCTCATTGATCATCCCTATATCGCCCATTATATACTCTTATGCTTGCATTAGATTTTGCTACTGTAATTGATTGCAACTATTCTGATGCATAGCCTGCTTTTGTAACCTGCTCATTGTACCTTACCTGCTTATCCTGAACTGCTTAGTATAGGTTGGTTAGTGATCCATCAGTGACCCCCACCTTGTCCCAGTTGCCCCGCTTTAGGTTCGATGACTCGATCAACATGATCAACGTCCAGGCCCCAACACCGCACATCACGCCCCTTTTGTTGCTCGACTCTGCAGAGTTACCATCAAGTGCTGAGGGTGGAACCTCATACATCATTCCTGATGAGATCTCTGTATTGTAGCTATTCGGTTGTGGTCATAGAGGGTGATTTCCTTCTTAACCACTTCCGATACGACTCTGTCGTGCAACCCCTCAAGTGTGAACCTCGAGGTTGGTTCCTCTTACGTTCACCTTGATGATTACATCGAGTGGAATTCACCGGGGGTGATTCCTCGGGTTTTCCCCTTGATGTTTGGTCACACGGATACTTGGACTTTACAACTGTTACTTGGAAAGGCGGGTCGACCCTGAGGGGTACCCGCGTGTGATGTGGAGACGGGTTGACCTGGAGGGTACCCGAGAGTTGAATACGAGGCATGGTCGAGCATTCTTTTCCCCTGCCGCAAGTCCTCGAGACGAGGCGACGGGGTAACATCTTTCGTGAGTCTTGCTCGTGACTGCACTACCAACACAGTAACGGTTTGGATATTTGATCCGAGGGGCCTCTAGCCTGATAGCACTAACCATCATGTGGGCATAGTATGGGCGTTCTGCGTCGTATACATCAGCCGAAGGTTAATAGACATCAGCGACTGAGCGGCACACACCGGGTTGGACTGGTAAGCTCCTGCCTTTTTTTTGAGGAGGTAGCTAAGTCTGCTCACCGGCCGCCCACGTAAGATGCAGGAGTTCCCGGGTCAATGGCCCATGACCCATGGGGGCATAGGTTTTGTCTGGCTTGCTAACCTCTCTATTAAACCTATGTTGGGTTGTGACGTATTGTTTGGCCGAGGCCGGGCATGACCCAGTAAAGTATGTCTGGCCGGAGTTAAGCGAGCGTGGTGGGTAAGTTGGTGCACCCCTGTAGGGAAGAAAACTCGATAGCCTGTCCTACGGTAACAGACACTTGGAGTTGTATCCCGATCGATACAACTAGAACTGGATACTTGAGGTGATAACTGGATAGTATGGCTCTGGGATTGCTTTCTCGCAGGGAGTCGAGAAAGGATCTCTGGCCGAGGTTGATAACACTACTACTACTTTAATTTATGCTAATCTTATCTCTCTTTTGATGTTGCAAGATGCTTGGTGCTGCTTGAAGATGCTAGTCTTCGATAGGCTAGGCTTTCCCCTTCTCTTCTGGCATTCTGCAGTTCAGTCCACCTATACTACCCATTTCATTGACACAGATGCATATGTAGTGTAGATCCTTGCTTGCGAGTACTTTTGATGAGTACTCACGGTTGCTTTGCTCCCCTTTTTCCACCTCTTTCCATTCTTCCCGGATGCTGCAACCAGATGGTGGAGCCGAGGATCCAGACGCCACCTTCGACGACGACTTCTACTACACTAAGGGTGCCTCCTACTACGTGGAGGCCGCCGACGACCAGGAGTAGTTAGGAGGCTCCCAGGCAGGAGGCCTTGCCTTTTCGATTGACGTTGCTTTTGTGCTAGCCTTCTTAAGGCAAACTTGTCTAACTTATGTCTGTACTCAGATATTGTTGCATCTGGTGACTCTTGTGTTTTCGAGCTTATGTAATCGAGCCCTCGAGGCCCCTGGCTTGTAATATAAAGCTTATTTTTTTATTTGTGTCTAGAGTTGTGTTGTGATATCTTCCCATGAGTCCTTGATCTTGATCGTACACATTTGCGTGTATGATTAGTGTACGATTGAATCGAGGGCGTCACAAGTTGGTATCAGAGCCGACTGCCTGTAGGTAGCCCCCTTTCCAACTCCTTGGCCAAAGTTGAGTCTAATCACTAAAAAACTTTTACTAACATTGGATGTGTGTCTTACGGCCCACGTAGCCATTGGGTGGTATTAGGATCTTTTATTTCTCGTCTATACTCTGGGACTCTGTTCTATCTTCTATTCGGGTTAAATGAATTTACGAACTACATTAGGTTCTCGTAACGACTTTCCACGGAGAGCCCCTTCATTCCGGATGGTTGCCTGCTTCATGAGAAGACTTTGAAGATATTCTCTGATCTACTCCCGCGAACTTGTGTCCATTTCTTTTGCAATCCCTTAACACCGTTGAATCCTTATGGATAACTGCGTACCTCGCCGTTCTTACTTCCATCCCTAGTTGTTCTTGTTATTACCAGATACCCGAAAGTATTCTCCGACTTTCGAGAATCTTTTTTCCGACTGCCTTGTAGCTCTTTTCCGCCTGAATAACCCTACGAATAATTCATCACACTTATCACGGATTCGTTCATCCCCAGTTGTTCGTATGTCTCATAAAATTCTTTGGAATGCTATTCGATCTTCAGATAATCCTTAGTAGCCTATTGTTCCTGTTTTTCCTTATTGTCTTGCATTATGGTTAATTCCATATGTCTAACAATATTCATTAAACTCCTTTGAGATTGTCATTCTTATCCTATTTATTCGACATGTGCGTGAATGCACACATTCATTAGTTATTCCCTGGTAATTAATTATCATTCTGGCTCAGACTCCACTCCGAGCATGAGCTGGTTCTCGGCAAATCAAACCTTGAATGATTGTCAGTCTATGTATTTTCAACTTGCTTATCTTTTGATTAGAGCATTTGCTTCTGATCACCCGAATTGGAAATCATAATTCCTTTGCATTTAAGCTTTGGAATTATCAGATATTTCCAAAATCCAATGCCTCTGCATTATTTTTTCTTCTGATTAAGTATCGATACTCACATCAGCTCTGTTGTGGATCGCCGGATCCATTATTGGATTAACATCCGACAGTGTCCTCCATATTCAAAGAACCTCGTGAAGTTCTTTCCCAAATACATAATGCCTTTGGTAATTGTATCCTCTCCTTTTGTCAACCATGCTCTGCTTTCGAGCTTGTGTTGTTTACTTCTGAAGTTTGTGGAATAGGTTCCTAAGATGCCCCTCTAGATTTAACCAATGCCTCCCATAATCCGTTTGAACCCGAGAGTTTTCACGAGTCTTACTCTTCTGGTGTTTAGCCAGATAACATTTCAACACTACAACTTCATCGAAAGCGAGAAGTAAATGAAATGATATGCATTGAATAAGTGGGAGTCGACCTTGAACTTTGCATTCATGCCCATGGACACGATGTAGATCTTATCATGGAAGCTTCTCTTAAAATTAATTAACCCCATGGTATAAGATCATCTTATATCTGGGACTTGATCCTTTGCAACCGTGGTTCTGACCATGAGTGTTCCCATTTGTTCGCATTTCTCGGACAAGTTAAAGTACTTGCCTTCTGCAGATCAATACATCTCCCCAACCTCTATTTTCATCTTCCTTCGAGTATTACCCTCCGGTATCTCGAGGATATCAAAGGACCATGTTGCTTCCTATGAGTCTTCATCTAGTATTGCTTATCACCGATTTCATATTTCCCCCGAGTTCTGATTTATTAGTCACTCAAGAACACCGATAAGTGAATCGATCCCGCACTCCGAATCAATATCTCTAAGTAATTTTCGTTGCTTATGAGTTAAATAATCGTTCAAGTCATTCCTAGCCTGATCGGGTATATCATTATCGTGCTGAAATTTACTTGTGCTACCTGGTCCTCCTTCCCGAAGCACAATTTTTGATGATGAGCTAAGCTTACGTCGATCTTCCTCGTCATATCATTACACCTTGAACAACAAGCATGATTCCTAGATTGAGTCATATTCATGGTTCCGATAACCTTCTGCCTCAAAATTCCTTGGACTTGATGTCATCGCTGATCGATTGCATCTTCACGAAACCTCTCGACAAATTTGTCATGATCATCATCAACATTCCGAGCTCTTCTAGGATATCAATCGAATTCATGGTGAGAAATACCATCCTTGCCTCTCGATGATTTGTTTCAGCATCGACAACATTCTTGCCTCCCCCCAACACAAACTTGTTCATATTAATTTTGGGAATACATCCTTTTTCGGTGTTCTGGGAACGGGGGTCCCCAAACTTGCCTGCCTGCGGCCTGCGGCGTGGCTCAAAGGAGGCCCAGGACGGCCCATCTTCATGAACACAAGCTCAAGACCCTCGCGAGGGGCCAAGCCTCGCGGGGCGGACGACCAGGAGCTTCCTCAGGCACGGCCTCGTCAGGTTGGCTCATGAGGAGGCGGAGAGTTCAAGGCAGGGTACCTCGCGAGGTGCCCATGACGCAAGCCATGACGACCAAGGGCGCCAGCCGGGCGCCAGCCCACGCAGCGTCCTCCTTTCCTCTTTGGTGCAAAGGGAGCCAGCGCAGGCGAGAGCATCAAGCAAAGGCACCCGTTTCGGTGCAACAAGACAAGGACCAGCCCCAACGGCTGGAAGGGAGTCATCGTGGAGCCCAAGCAGGCGTCATCCCCAGAGCCTTTGGCAGGCGAGGACCAACTTTAGTCAGGATAAGTGTACCCGCTGTTCCCCTTCAAAATGGCCGATTGTTGGCGCCCTTCCCTCTCAATATTTGGGAAGAGGCCCAGGGCCTTCGCCTATAAATAGGAGTAGCCACACTCAGAGTAGGGGGGACGATCAGAGAGGAAGGGATAGGACGATCCGCATCTAGATCAGAGAGAGATAGAGACCCGATCCTCAAGCTAGAGCGACGGGACACCACTTAGCAGTTCATCACACCCACCAAGAACAGACCCTCACGAGGCTGTTCTTCCCTGTAGTGTTCCTCATCAGCCCAAGAGGCAATCCACCACGCCACAAACTAGAGTAGGGTATTACACCACAATGGTGGCCCGAACTAGTATAAATCGCATGTCTCTTGTGCTGTTCTTCTTAGTAGTTTAGGTCCCTGCGATTCGGCGAGGTACCAGACGGTGGAGGGTTGGATCTCCGCGCGCACCCCAGAGTTCGAACCTTAAGGGTCTGCCGGAACCCGAAATCCAACATTTGGCGCGCCAGGTAGGGGTGCGCCGGAATTTGCCTTTCGTCGCCTCGTTCTTCCTCGACCACCGCATCCATGTTTGATGCTCGTCGGGCCCGCGCCGAGCACCGAGTCGCCCTCGCCTCCAACGTCGCCCAGACGGTCCCGTCGGCGGGCGTCCTCGTCGTTCCCCGTCACCTGCCGTCAACGCCGCCACCGGCCTGGTGGGGAACGAGCAGCAAGCGTCGTCCCAGCACCCGTCCATGAGGCGGGACGGCCGCACCGCCACGCCTTCGCTCACCCCCGCTGGTTCTTCGTCACATGCGCCCCGCGCTGCCATGGAGGCCCGAGCTGCACTCATTGCGGCCAGCGAGCTCCTACGCTACCGCCCGTCGGCAGCGTCTGAAGAATGGCTCGACCGAAGTCGCCGAGCTTCGTCCGCGCTGCGAGGCGACCCGTGCCGTCCGTCTCGCTGCACCGCACCGCCCAGCGTGGCGATGAAACTCCCGGCGCCTCGGCCGCCTCCTCCTCAAGCGGCGCCCTGGCCCCAAAGCGCGCGGTCCTGGCGGAACCCGTTCCGCCCGCGCCGCGCGGCAAGAGCAGAAACTGCCAAGAAGTTCCTCGCCCGCAAGAAGCTGCCCGAGCGCTCCCCGCTCCAGCACGTCAAGACCCTGCGCTGCTCCCAGCCGCGGCGCAGGGAGGCCCACAAGACCAAGCTCTCTGCCGTCCGAGGCCCCCCGCGGCCACGGCGGGCTGCAGCGCCTTCACCACCGAGCTGCGCAGCGTCCCGTGGCCCGCCAAGTTCAAGCCAGACCTGCCTCCACGCTACGACGGCACGGCTGACCCTACTGAGTTCCTCCAGCTCTACGAGCTGGGCATCGAGGCTGCCAACGGGGACGAAAGGGTCATGGCGAACTGGTTTCGCATGGCGCTCAAGGAAGGAGCCCGCACCTGGCTCCTGAATCTGGCCCCAGGAACGATCTCTTCCTGGGCCGAGATGCGCACCCGCTTCATCGCCAACTTCCAACGTACTCGCGACCGGCCACCGCCGTGGCGACATGCGCCAATCAAGCAGCAGCGGAAACCCTGCAAAAGTACATCCAGCGCTTCAACAACGCCTCAAGATCCCGTGGTGTCGGAGGAGGCCATCACCTCCGCCTTCTCCGACGGCGTGCGCGACGTCAAGATGAAGGAGGAGCTGGCGATGCATGAAGATCTGTGCACCTCCCTGGAGCTGTTCAACTTGGCGACCAAGTGCGCCAGGGCTGAGGAGGGGCGCCACTCCCTGCTCGAGCTGCCTGCCACGGATCCTGAAGAGAAGAAGTCCAAGGCCAAGGACGTGAAGCACAAGGGGCTGCCGTGCTCGCGGCCGAACCAGACACCAAGCGAGGCAGAGATCAGCCCGAGTCCTCCAAGGGCAGCCGGTACTGCGTGTACCCCGACCTCCACACCCACAACACCAATCAATGTCAAGAGCTCCGGCCGTGCGCTGAGGAAGGTCGGCAGACGCCCGGCGCGGCGGCCGAGAGCTACGGCCGAGGAGGAGGAAGGAATGCAGACACCGAGAAGACCGCGCCAGCGCCAAGGGTGGTGCGACCAACCTCGCGAGGACGCTGGCAAGACCCACCTCGCGAGGGGGCCGAGGGATCAGCCTCGTGAGGATCGCCCGCAAGGAACGCAGGCCTCCCTCCGCTGCCGCCACCACCAAGGAGAATCAAGACCGTCATCGGGGCGAGGGGCTGGGGCTTCCACGGCGCGCATCGATCGCTGTATCTGGGTGGAGCTCAAGCCCCAGCCTCTCAACGCATCTTCAAGAAGTTAGCCACAAGTGAATGCAGTCCTCCCAAGATCGAGTCCACACGCCCTCTCAGGTGGTCGGCGTGCGCCATCACGTTCAGCTCAGCGGACCAGCTCAAGTGCACAACCACAGCCGGAGTTCTTCCGATGCTTTGCTCCCCAATCATCAGCAACGTGCTGGTCACCAAGACCCTCATCGACGGCGGAGCAGGGTTCAACGTCCTGTCTGTGGAGACATTCAACAATCTTCAAGTGCCTTACAGTCAGCTTTAGCCAACCAAGCCTTTCTCCGGAGTCACCGACGGCTCCACGGTCCCGATCGGGCAGGTCCGCCTTCCTGTCACCTTCAGGGCCCACGACAACTACCACACCGAGCTCATCGACTTCGACGTCGCCCACATTCTCCTGTCGTAAACGCCATCCTCGGGAGCTCCAGCCTGTGGCCCGGCCTCAGGAGCACGCCTGCTCCTAACAATGGAACCTCAAGAGGAGTGCTGGATCACGGAGCTCAAGAGTTACTTAACGCGTGGGACTTTGCCGGAGAAGGAGGAGGAGGCAGAGCGTGTGGCGCGGCAAGCCATGACATACAGCATCATGGATGGAGAGCTCTACCGAAACGACGAACAGCGTATCCTGCGCTACCGCATCACCGAGGAACAGGGAAGGAATTGCTGGCAGATATACATGGCGGAGATTGTGGGCACCATTCATTGTCACGGACCCTTGTCGGCAAGCGTTCATGATGGTTTCTATTGGCCCACCGCTCAATGACGCTTCTCGAACTTGTGAAGGCTTACGAGGCTTGCCAATTCCATGCCAAGCAGATCCACTAGCCCGCTGAAGCCGCAAACCATCCCCTCACTTGGCCATTCGCGGTGCAGGGCTGGACATTCTGGCCCTTTTCCTCGGGCGCCGAGGCTATCGCTACCTCTCGTCACCGTGGACAAATTCACCAAGTGGGCGAGGTCGAGGCCGTCCGCGCCATCCCCGCTGGTTCTGCGGTCAAGTTCATCAAGGGCATCGTGAGCCGGTTCGGAGTGCCAAACCGCATCATCACCGACAACGGTTCGCAGTTCACCAAGAACCTTTTAAAACATCTGCGCTAACCTTGGGACGCAGATATGCTACGCTTCGGTGGCGCACCCCCGCAGCAATGGACAGGCCGAGCGGGCCAATGCAGAGGTCCTGAGAGGCCTCAAGACTAGGACGTTCAAGAAGAAACTGGAAGCCTGCGATAGAGGCTGGTACGACGAGCTTCCGTCTGTGTTGTGGTCTAGCCGCACAACCGCAACCAAGCCAACTGGAGAGACCCCCTTCTTCCTGGTCTACGGAGCCGAAGCGGTCCTCCCTCACGAGGTCAAGCGTCAATCCGCGCGGGTCCTGGCGTTTGATGAAACGCTGCAGGATGCCATGCGGGGGACGACCCTTGTGCTGGGGGAGGAGCGCCATCGAGAAGCTGCGCTGTGAGCGGCGAGGTACCAGCAGGCGCTCCGGCGATACCACTGCCGCAACTTCCGCCCCAGAACTCTCGAGGTAGGGGACCTCGTTCTCCGACGGGTCCTCTCTAGGGAGGGACTGCATAAGCTCTCTCCCATGTGGGAGGGCCCATTCAAGGTTGTTCATGTTTCCAGGCCCTGGCTCCGGCGCTTGGAGACTCAAGAGGGAGTACCTATACAGAACGCGTGGAACATCCAGCACCTCCGGAGGTTTTACCCCTAAAAGGCCCAGAGCCTGTGAAGAAGGCGAATGCCTGTGAAGTTCATCTTTTTGGAAAAGGCCCTGAGCCTGTGAAGAAGGCAAATGCATGTGAAGTTCATCTTTTTGGAAAAGGCCCTGAGCCTGTGAAGAAGGCGAATGCCTATGAAGTTCATCTTTTTGGAAAAGGCCCGGAGCCTGTGAAGAAGGCGAATGCCTGTGAAGCTGTCGCGTTCGGAAGGCCGGAGCCTGTGAAGAGGGAAAACGCCCGTGAAGCTTGCTTCCCAGAAAGAAAGGCCCGAGCACATGAAGAAGGCGAACGCTGTGAAGCTTCGCCGCCCGTGACACTCTCACGTAATAATGAGTTGGGGCTGTACCGCCCGGAGTCTCAGAGCGCCCGGCCTCGGGCCACAGGGCTCCCTCCCACGCCCAATGGCAGCACTTAGCTCTTATTTGGTGAGAAGACGTCGAAGACTAGACTAGGTGCCGGACGCGGATTTTTCATTTGCTTTCTGCAGTTGACTGGTTATTCCCATTTGGAGTCTTTATCGAAACTATCGCCCCTTTTTGTTCTGTGGTTCTTCGATCTTTTTCGCCCTGCTGCCTCGATTTCTCTTGCTGGGACTCGTGGGCGGAAGCCTCGGGAGCCCATGCAGCGCTCCTGCCCCTATCGCTCAAGTTTTCACGGCCCTGGTCCACACCGGAGCACCCCACGACCATGCCTCACGGGCAGACAACGAGAACACAGGGGCCGGTCGGTCGCCCCCAGCCCGGGCCGGGTTCACTCGCGAATGGGCGCAAGGCAGAAGGGAACAGTATCAGGATAGCAAAAGCAGTACAATAATTAACGACGTTGCCCTAAACGCGCCCCAAGGGGGCCACACATTGTCCCCTTTTTTATGCAGGAGAAAAGGAAGGAAAAGGACAGAAGCAGGTGAAGCGCGCCCCGTGCCGGCTCTCTTGGAAGGCCCGAGCCGCCTCCGGAGCTCAGTCGGACTCCATCTCGCGCTTCACCGGGGCGTGGCGGCGAGCGGACCCGCTGCCACCCCCCAAGCAGGCGCAGCGGCGTGGGGTCTGGCCGCGGCCGCTGCTGGAAGAATCATCACCCGAAGAAGAGCTGGTGAAGCGTGAGGAGTCACGGGCATCGCCAGCTGCCTGCGCCCTGCCCTCTCTGCCCGCGCCGGGGCTGGGTCCTCGGCCGCGGTCGTCGTCTTCAGGGCAGCACCCCATGCGGCGGCCGTCTTCCCCGAACACCCTCACGTAGAGGGTGGCGTCGCCATCATACTTGAAGTGCAGGGAGCACCGGCGGCGGAGACCACGCGCGCGAGCGAACGTCTGCCAGCCGCGGGCCAGGAATAGGTTCCCTGCAACAGAGACCTCCAGAGAAGCCCACGAAGCCCAGCTGCAGCACCCATCTGCCTGGAGCCAGAGGCCACTCAGGGCGCCATCTGGGAGCTCACCCAGGAGGAAGCACGGGAGCTGAAGCCGGACGCCGGACGGCTCCTCCGCCCTCACCATGAACTCCGGCAGCGCTTCAGCAGCATGGAGGCGCGACCTCGGGGGACGCGCGGCCGGTGCACGCCCTCCGACCATGGCCAGCCGCTCGTCGCCATGTTGAGAGCCTCCCCCACGACCGCGGGGGACCGCCATGGAGGCCACGGGGTGCTTGCGAGGGAGACCTCGACCACGCTTAGGCGGAGGAGAGGAAGATTCGACCTGGCGGCCCTTCCCCTTCTCTGCGGTCGAGAACTTCCTTGGTGGAGCCATGGAGAAGAAGGAGAGACAAGAAAGGATAGACTGGAAGGGCGCGCGCAGTTCCGTACTTATTGCTGGCGAAGGCCAACCGTCGGCCTCCACGATCTCCGAAAATCATGACCAACTCCACATGCAGGGACTTGTCGAATCCGGGAGGTTACCGAGGCATCGTGGGGGAGCAGTGCGCACACGTCCAATCAACCGCCACGCGTCGCCCAAGGCCGCAGGCTGTTAGGGCCCACGACGCTTCGCACTTGCCCTTTCGCCCCTCTGCTCGGCCAAGTTCGGGCGCGCCGTGGGCCCGGGGGCTGCTGTCGGCGTTCTGGGAACGGGGGTCCCCAGACTTGCTCGCGCTGCGGCTGCGGCGTGGCTCAAAGGAGGCCCAGACGGCCCATCTTCATCAACACAAGCTCAAGACCCTCGCGAGGGGCAAGCCTTCTTGAGGCGGATTTACCAGGAGCTTCTCGTGCACGGCCTCGTCAGGTTGGCTCATGAGGAGGCGGAGAGTTCAAGGTAGGGTACCTCGCGAGGTGCCCATGACGCAAGCCATGACGACCAAGGGCGCCAGCCGAGCGCCAGCCCGCGCAACGTCCTCCTTTCCTCTTTGGTGCACAGAGAGCAAGCGCAGGCGAGAGCATCAAGCAAAGGCACCCGTTTCGGTGCAACAAGACCAAGACCAGCCCCAACGGCTGGAAGGGAGTCATCGTGGAGCCCAAGCAGGCGTCATCACCAGAGCCTTTGGCAGGCGAGGACCAACTTTAGTCAGGATAAGTGTACCCGTTGTTCCCCTTCAAAATGGACGATCGTTGGCGCCCTTCCCGCTCAATATTTGGGAAGAGGCCCAAGGCCTTCGCCTATAAATAGGAGTAGCCATACTCAGAGTAGGGGGGACGATCGGAGAGGAAGGGATAGGACGATCCACATCCAGATCCGAGAGAGATAGATACCCGATCCTCAAGCTAGAGCGACGGGACACCACATAGCAGTTCATCACACCCACCAAGAACAGACCCTCGCGAGGCTGTTCTTCCCTGTACTGTTCCTCATCAGCCCAAGAGGCAATCCACCACG
Source organism: Aegilops longissima (assembly GCA_021605205.1). Lineage (NCBI taxonomy): Eukaryota > Viridiplantae > Streptophyta > Magnoliopsida > Poales > Poaceae > Aegilops > Aegilops longissima. The sequence continues at coordinate 296,647,997 of CM038679.1, read as the reverse complement.
CCACAAACTAGAGTAGGGTATTACACCACAATGGTGGCCCGAACTAGTATAAATCTCGTGTCTCTTGTGCTGTTCTTCTTAGTAGTTTAGGTCCCTGCGATTTGGCCAGGTACGAGACGGTGGAGGGTTGGATCTCCGCGCGCACCCCAGAGTTCGAACCTTAAGGGTCTGCCAGAACCCGAAATCCGACAGACATGTCGATGGATTGCTACTGAACCCATCGGCCACCTCCTCATCTTTTCTCTCATAAAATAGCATGATATGTTCTAGAAATTCTGATGGATCCTTTGTGTTCCCAATGTCCGACCTTTACCTGATGACCATGTCAATGCTATCCCAAAGCATGATTGTGGTACTCCGAACCTCTTTAAAAACATTTGGAGGCACAATGCTAAATGTTTCTTGATCACTTATCCAAAACACTGTTGTATGGGTAACGTCATGAATTTCCTCCCCTTTACCTAAAAGGTAATCTACTACCTTGTCAGGGATGTCATCCTCTGCTTGTCCTTGGGCATAATATACTCCTGATATTTGTGTTTAAGCACATTTTCTAGTCCATTGTTCTGATTAAATTAATAATCACATTTTCCTTTCCCTTGTTTTGTTTAAACCTTTCTTGTGATCTATATGATCTAAGCAGTAATATTCTTCTGCTTAAATAAACATCTTGGTGTACAACTCTTACAGTAAAACTTTGTTACTATTGTTGATGACATTCCGGTAACCACCGATGAACGAGAACTTTGCCTATTGGTCCGCCTCATCTTAATGAGCAAGAAAATGGTTCTCTTCGTCCCTCGCCCTTGGTACCAATGTTATTGCCAACATAATTGACAGGCTAACCTCTGACCTGCCTTGCCATCATGGTCGTGCAAGATGTTAGCACCTTTCTACTTTTAACTCATATGGTGGGCTCATAACCCACAGTTCCACAGGATCGAAACTTGACTCTCCTGTACATCCCTGTCTTCCAAAATTGATCCTCACGCTTGGCTTCGTATGTAATTCACGAGCCACCTTATTGTGATCTTTTATGCTATCAGATGAAATACTTATTCTCGATGCTCTGAAACCCTTTCATACTCTGTTTCAGACATCGAACGATTGTCCATCTGCTTGAAGCTTCTTATTGCACCTTCTAGCCTTGCTCTCGATGACTTTCTTGAATTTCAACTCGAGTGATGCCTCTATGCCACGTTCACTGAGATAGCCCCCAGGTACCTATCTTCTGTTGATCTCCGTCCCTCCTGAGTCCTTCCCTCTTACTTTACCCCTTAAATCTCGGGATGAGATTTCTTGTAGTGGAGGAGAATTGTGATGACCGCATAATTAAGATACAACAATCCTCTGTTAATGGTGCCTTGTCATCATATTACTGTTGCTAATCCTCACTTGATTCAAATCACTGTTCATATTCAAACTCAAATTTAAAGTCAAAAATTCAAATTTGCCAATCCTGAAAACTAAAATGTTCAAAGTGTGGAAAATAATCCCTTGGTATTTGTCATGTTGGAACCAAAATCTTTTGGATTCCGAAAGTTCCCCTGGAAATTATTTAGTGGTCTAGCAGCATTTAAAATTGGCCTTCTGAATTTCTAAAAATGGTTAGACAACTCCTTTGACCCCAAACTTTTATTCCATCTCAAGGTATTGAGTTAGATTTATGTGCCAAGTTTTGTTCAAAACAAAGCTCATTGGTTACTAAAAGAAAATGCAAAACAGAAACAAAAAGAAAAAAACAACCCCCATCACTGGACCAACGGTCCAGCTAGCTAACAATGCGGCCCGATCGGCTAGCCCACCCCAAGCCGGCCCACCCGATTGGATAACCTCCCCCTCACCCCGAAACCCTACCCACGATTCCAAACTCCCCCCCATGAACTGGATCGGGTGCGCTCGCCCATGACGACCACGTCGCCCGTCGTCGCGCTGACCCCGCCGCCACCTTGCCGACACCGCCCGGGGCTGCCCCGCCGTCGCCTGCGCCCGCCTCCTCAACCCTTCGCCCCACGAGAATCCGGTCGGGGGCAGCCGACGCTCCGCGCCTTCTATCGCCTCCCCGATCCCATCATCGGACCGTCCCCCTCGTCCTCCCCAACAGCTCCAACGAGCGCGCTGCCACCCCCCTACAGCTCCACCATGAGCATCATCTCCTTGCTCTCTCTCTGTACTCTCCTGTGGTAGCCGTAGATCGCCACCGACATGTTTGTGATCCGGCTGCGCCCGATGGCCCAGTTCGCCCCAGCCATCCCCGCTCGTCCTGCGCGCCTCACACCCGTTGTCGCCTCGCTCATAGCAGCTACCCCGCTTGCCCTCCGTGCGCGCACCCGCCTCTCCGTTGCCGCTATTGGTGCCTTCTACAGCCGCCGTAACCGTCGCCTGTGGCCATACGCCCATGCCTCCCCGCGCGAGGTCGCGCCTGCTTCCCCACGCGCGCCCTTCCCTTGTTCACGCACGCCTGCTGCTCGTCCTCTCTCCCCGCTTCTAGCCCGAGCTCCCGTCCCCGCTGTCCTCGACGCCGGCGCTGCTGCAAATCTTCTCTGGCCACCCCGACACCACCCCTGGACGCGCCGCATCTAGGGCACTCCAACGAACCCGTCAACACGCCCAACAGCCGCCGAAATAGGCCGGCCGGCAACCCCCAACGCCCTCCGCTCAACCCCGGTGGCTAATCTCGGCCGCTTATGACGTGGCGCCGTCATTAGGCCGCTAATGATGCGATTAAATACCCCCTCTACCAAATGACAGATGGGGCTCGTCCCCTGTGAAAACATTTTTTAAATGAAATAATAAATATAATTAAGTAACCAATTAATTATCTTAATTAACTCTGTTTAGTTTACCTAATTAACTTGGTTAGTTAATTAAAACTGTTAATTAGCTTTTAGACTATGACAGAATGGCCCCACACGGCAAGGTTGACTCTGGTCAACTCAGTCGACTGCTGATGTCATGATGACGTCATGCTGTTGCTATAACCCCACTTTAGATTTAATAATAATTTTAGAAATTGCTAAAACTTTAATAATCCATTGAAAAATAACCGTAGCTCGAATGAAAATGTTTTATACATGAAAGTTGCTCAGAACAATGAGACGAACCCGAAGACGCAGTCCGTTTGTCCGCCACGCATCCCTAGCATAGCGAACATGCAACCTTCCCCCTCCGGTTCGTCTGATCGAAAATGCCTAACACTGGGAAAACATTCCCGGTTGAATTCCCCCTTCACCTATATCATGTAGCCATACGTTAGGTCACACCCGGCACGTCGTATTACCTTGTTATGCTTTCTGATGCTTTGTTTGCTTTATATTTATTGTTTCTTCCCCCTCTTCTCTCTGGTAGACCCAGAGACCTATGTTACCCCTGTGATCGACTACGTTTCCGACGACCCCTTCTTCCCTTTCAGCGGAGCTTCCAGGCAAGCCCCCCCTTTGATCATCGCGATATCGCCCATTCTATTCTCTTATGCTTGCATTAGATGTTGCTACTGTAATTGATTGCTCCTATTCTGATGCATAGCCTGCTTTTGTAACCTGCTCATTGTGCCTTACCTGCTTAGTATAGGCTGGTTAGTGATCCATCAGTTACCCCCACCTTGTCCCAGCTGCCCTGCTTTAGGTTCGTTGACTCGATCAACGTGATCGGCGTCCAGGCCCTGATACCGCACATCACGCCCCTTTTGTTGCTCGACTCTTCAGTGTTACCATCGAGTGGTTCCTTTTACGTTCACCTTGATGATTACATCGAGTGGAATTCACTGGGGAAGATTCCTCGGGTTTTCCCCTTAATGTTTGGACACATGGATACTTGGACTTTACAACTGTTACTTGGAAAGGCGGGTCGACCCTGAGGGGTACCCGCGAGTGATGTGGAGACGGGTTGACCTGGAGGGTACCCGAGAGTTGAATATGAGGCGTGGCCGGGCATTCTTAGCCATTGCCGCAAGTCCTCGAGACGGGGCAACGAGGTCACATCTTTCGTGAGTATCCGCTCGTGACCGCACTACCAACACACTAACGGTTTGGATATTTGATCTGAGGGGCCTCCGGCCTGATAGAACTAACCATCACGTGGGCATAGTATTGGTGTTCTACGTCGTGTACATCAGCCGAAGCTTAATAGACATCAGCGACTGAGTGGCGCGCGCCGGGTTGGATGGTAAGCTCCTGCCTTTGTTTAAGGGGGTAGCTAGGTCTGCTCACCGGCCGCCCACGCAACATGCAGGAGTTCCCGGGGCGATGACCCATGACCCCTCGGGGCATAGGTTTAGTCCAGCGTGCTGACTTCTCTATTAAGCCTAGGTCGGGTTGCGGCGTATTGTTTAGCCGAGGCCGGGCATGACCCAGTAAAGTGTGTCCGGCCAGAATTAAGCGAGCGTGGTGGGTAAGTTGGTGCACCCCTGCAGGGAAGAAAACTTCTATCGATAGCCTGTCCTATGGTAACGGACACTTGGAGTTGTATCCCGATTTATACAACTAGAACTGGATACTTGAGGTGATAACTGGATAGTACTGCTCTGGGATTGCTTTCTCGCAGGTAGTCGAGAAAGGATCTCTGGCCGAGGTTGATAACACTACTACTACTTTACTTTAGGCTACTCTTATCTCTCTTTTGATGCTGCAAGATTCTTGGTGCTCCTTGAAGATGCTAGTATTTGATGGGCTAGGCTTTCCCCTTCTCTTCTGGCATTCTGCAGTTCAGTCCACATATACTACCCATTTCATTGACACCGATGCATAGGTAGTGTAGATCCTTGCTTGCGAGTACTTTGGATGAGTACTCACGGTTGCTTTCCTCCCCTTTTTCCACCTCTTTCCATTCTTCCCGGATGCTGCAACTAGAAGGTGGAGCCCAGGATCCAGACGCCACCTTTGACTACTACTGCTACTACACTGAGGGTGCCTACTACTACGTGGAGGCCGCTGACGACCAGGAGTAGTTAGGAGGCTCCCAGGCAGGAGGCCTTGCCTTTTCGATCAATGTTGATTTTGTGCTAGCCTTCTTAAGGGAAACTTGTCTAACTTATGTTTGTACTCAGATATTGTTGCTTCCGCTGACTCTTGTGTTTTCGAGCTTATTTATTCGAGCCCTCGAGGCCCCTGGCTTGTAATATAAAGCTTGTTTTTTTATTTGTGTCTAGAGTTGTTTTGTGATAGCTTCCCGTGAGTCCTTGATCTTGATCGTACACATTTGCGTGTATGATTAGTGTACGATTGAATCAAGGGCGTCACGTCCACCTTCTAGGTTCGAAGGTTGAAGCTGAAGGCTTGTGATGAAATTTTTTGCTATGTTCGGTTGGAGATAAAGTTCGATGGTAAAGTACAATGATACATTGAATCGAACGCTTACTCTTTATCTATGTCATCTATAAGACTGTCTAAACTACAGTCTTGTTGCGAATACTTCATAGCTATCATCACTTGGTCATATACCAAGCTCACGGAAATCTCTTTTCCGTCCGGTCCCCAAGGTCCAACTCAGGCCATATGATTCAGATCGAGCCTGGTGTTGTGCGTCTTCACCATCGCCCATGCCTCTCATGCATCTTCCCAGCCTGCAAACGCCTACCATAGCTCAAAGCGGCGTCGGTCACCTTTGAACAGGTTGGGCAACCCCTCCATACTTTCTGGAGGGGTATCGGATGGCCATGAAGCCTTGGCCATGCTTCTCATGGATTTTCAGGCCCGCTCATGCACCACGGACAACTCTTTTAGCACGTCGTCTCGAAATCCGGATACTTCCTCTTCAGGCCGCCCAGTTAACAAACCTGTAACAATAGCGTTATGACAATCCAGATTACGGAATGCTATGAATCCTTTGGATAGTTCAAATGGTCATACCGAATGTGCCTCCTTTCAACTTTTTATTGTCTTGTTGCGCATCCGATAACTGAGCCTTTCAGCTCTTTATCTCTTCGGTTGTCTATCCTTTTCCTCCTCAAGTTTGTTCTTTTGATCAAAGTTCATTGTGGCTTTCTTCGTTTCCTGCAGTTTTGTGGTAACAGCATCCAGCTTTGTCTGGCTTGTCTTAAGCTCCTGGGACAAAGCGTTGTTCTTCTCTTTGAGAACCTGCGTTCATCACGATCCTTAAATTGGTTAGATTAACCGCTTCAAGTCTCGGGGGATACTGGTATATATCTATTAAATTTACACACACTATTACCTGCATATCCTTCGAAAACAGTTGTGTAACTCCAGCAAGTCCATCCCGGGCAGCTCGGATATATGCATCCACGGAGCTGAGGGTAGTAAATTCCTTCTCTGTAAAAACTGTAGCGCGCATGGCCTCTTTTAGTCGTCCATGATTTATCACGCTATCCACCTCGGAATTTGTGATGGATACATCATCTGAATCCTCATGAGGGGTTAATCTAGCACTGCTTCCGTGTCACCTCTTGTCCTAGTTGACGAGTCCGGAGCCGGATTGGCTGATGCACGGCTAGCAGGGCATTTAGACACGTTTTGTCGTGTGCTCCTCCTGAAATAATATGGGAGGATAAGTATGACAATCTGGTTTTATACCTTGGCACATGTCCAAAGTTATACTTATTCATTGAAGGAGGGGGCTCGGTGCTGCTTCCGGCTTCCATTCGTTTTGAACGCTCGCCCTGCGTAGATGTTGGCTTCCTAGAGGCCACTCTCGATGGAATGCAACGCATTGATCACCGATCCTATAAAGCACAATTCACGTTAATGGGTGAGATGCAAGTGGGGGCTCCTTCTTTGAGGATGCTTTCCGAATACTTAAAATGGCGAAAGGGAAAAGGCGGGGGAAGTCGGCCATAATAGCCACATCCGAGCCATCAAGACTCGCTTGGTAGAAGACTCCATCATCAAACTCTACGAATATATCTGGATCCTGAAGGAAGCCTGGGTCTTCGTTGCAGGCATAATCCTCTGGCTGTGGGGAGGGGCAATGAATGTTCTCGACCACCGTCCTCCATGATTGTTATAAGACAACCAGAACAATTTAATTAGCATACCTCGATGACGAGGCAGAACAATGCTGATAATCGAAAGCTTATCCATTCAACGGGGTTATACATGGAAAAACCTTCCCGACAATTTAAACGGAGGAAGTCTTCTTTCTCCCCCTTATAAAGATTGGCCAGGATGATGGCCAGTTTGGCTGGGGTATCCGGACCCTTACGCCTATAACAAGATGTGTGTTCCTCTCCGTAGTAACACCATAAGGGTGTTAGTCTGGACTAGAGGGGCTGAATACATCGCTTTATCGCGATGGCCATGACTTCGACCATCGAGAGTTCAGAATGAGCAAGTAATATGACCTTGCTGACCAATCTCTTCACTTCCGCAATGTCTTATTCCTTGGGACTCTAGGGGAGCCAATTGAGGCGTTTCTTCAAAGGAGAGGTTGAAAATTTGGGGAGTCCATGTCGAACTGGGTCTGGAAGGGGATTGTCCTTAATGTAAAACCATTCCGAAGACCATTCCTGAGATACCTCCTTGGGAGTTCCTATATGATAACCTGATCCGGCTATGCGCCATACTTCAGCGCCGCCCACTTCAAATATGGAAACCCCTCGATGACGAGGGATGAGGCAAAAGAACTTTCTCTATAGTTCAAAATGAGCCTCGCAGCCTAAATACAGTTTGCAAAGAGCGACAAAACTTGAGATGTGCCAGATAGAACCTGGTGTGAGGTTGTGCAGTTGGATCCCGTAGAACTCCAATAGACCTCTGAGGAAGGGGTGGATTGGGACTCCTAATCCCCTAAGAAGAAACGGGACAAAACACAACCTCTCCTCCTTGTTGGGGATGGGGAAATTTTCTGCTAGCACGTCATTGCCAATCGAGGCCAATCCCGCCCGCATAGAGATTAGATGTGCGAGAGGGAGATATCCCTACGTCTAAAGTCGATTCAGCTGAAGGTGAGACACAAAGTAGCTTCGCCAATCACCTTCTTGAGGGCCATGAGGACACGAGGAAGAGCTAGGAGCGCTCATCATGTTTTCAAGTTTTTTCTTGGTTTGCTCCGATGCTCTTTGCGCGATCTGGGATGGCATTTGGGGATCTAACCTCCTTTTATAGATGTCGGCCGCACATGATAAGACTCCACCGCTCCATCGCACAATGACGCAAGTCACTTATCAGTGTGGTGTCGAGCCCTCAAGTGATTAAGTGGCTGTAATTTGGCACGTGGCAGCCATTTGGAAGGGAGATTCCCCTATATGACACTCGTCCAGAGGTGTGTCATGCAGACAGGTAGAAGATGATTAAGCGGTGCGACAGGCTTGCCGGGCTGCATCCTCAGTGTGACACCTAGCAGTGCATTTAATGAACTTTGTCCTAACTGCTAGAGTTAGGTATGATAGCATTGTTAGCTATCTAAGCAATAGGCAATGACAATTTTTCCACTGTGTAACCCCTTAGCCTATAAAAGGAGGGCCATGGCAACCTAAAAAAGGATTCGGATCCTTGTACACTCATACGCGTGTTGCTGCTCTCCCCTAGGCGACTTTGCCGGGCTTAAGCGCTGCGTGTCCACCATGGTCCTCCCTTCAATCCACCAAAGTAGGAGTAGGGTTTTACGCTTCTGAGCGGCCTGAACCTGGGTAAAAGCCACCAGTGTCACCACTTTCGTGTTATTCCATGGCTTCCGCTCTTTGTGCAACGTGCCCTTCCTCCTTGCCAAAACACAAGGGGCTGATGGCCCTATAGGTGATCGTGTTCCACCACGACATCTTTGGCGCGCTAGGTAGCACTACTAGGGAAAACATTATACACAGAACTTTAGCAGTAGCGCTTGTTAAAAAAGCGCACTACTGCTACACAGCAGTAGCGCGCACGGAATAACCGCGTTGTAGATACATATATAGCAGTAGCGCGTCCCGTTGTAAAAGCGCAACTACTAAAATTCCCTCCACCAAGCCGATAGGCTACACATAGTAGTAGCGCTCTTTTAGAAACCGCGATGCCGCTAATATTATTGTAGCAGCGCGTTATGTGTAAGGCGCTACTGCTAACGAAAAGAAAATAAAATAAAAAAAAGTAAAAAAGTAAATGAAAATGAAAGAAATAGAAAAAGGAGAAAGGAAAAAAAATAAAATGTAAAGAAAAATAAATGAAAAAAGGGAAAAAAGGAGAAAGGCATAGCGAGAGCTGCTTCGAAACGCTATAAGCTAACTTAGCTATAGCTGCTTTTCAAAAACGCTGCCACCGTTATGTTTCAGCTTAAACAGCGGTTTCCGCCACCACTTCTCCCCAAATCCTCGCCCCACTTCATTGCCTCCCCAATTATTGTCGCCCCACTTCGCTGTCGTCTCTTGTCGGCACCGACGCCAAGAACCTCACCATCTCCCCACAAGGCCGTCCTCAGCCTCACCGCCGCCGCCCGAGGCCGCCCTCGACCTCACCGTCACCGCGCTCGACCTCACCGCGGCAGCCCTCGACCTCACCGCCGCGCGAGCCCGCCCAGGACCTCCGCTGCCCGTGCCCGTGCCCGCCCTCCCGCCCCTGCCTCCGTCGCCGAGCACCTCCCCGCCACCATCTCTCCCCTCTCTGTAAGCCCCCACCCCTCCCCCACCACACCTCTCTCTGCATTTTAGAGCAAAAATTAGTAGAGCAAAAGTTAGTTTATAGCAAAAGAATTAGTCTAGAGCAAAAGATGTTAAGTAGTAGATGTTAGAGCAAAAATTAGTTTAGAGCAAAAAATTTGGTTTACAGCAAAAGTTAGTTAGGGTAGTAGGGTTTAATTAGGGTTTTTGTTTTCATAGATGTTTTTTAAAAGAAAAAATGAAGAAAATGTTGTAGCAGTGCTGCTTGTAGTATATAGTGATACTAGTAGATGTTAATTAGGTTAGGGAAGTAGTGGTACTAGTAGATGTTAATTAGATGTTTTTTAGTTAGGGCAGTAGGGTTGTGCTAGGTTAATTAGGTTAGTAGTGCTGCTAGTAGTAGTGGTACAGTAGGTTAATTAGGTGAAGTTAAATGAATAACCTAAATGAATGTAATTAGTAGTTAACTGAATTTTTTCCCATTCATCATTATAGAGCACTAAAGTTAACTGAATTTTGTTCTATTAGTAGTTAAATGAACTTTCTTCTACACTTAGTTTTTGAATTAGCTTGTGAAATTTGGACATGTATATTTGGACATGTGGTTGCTCGTGTATATTTGGACATGTGTTGCGGTGTTGAAGATGGATATTTGAACACTGTTTCCAGGGAATGAAGCCGAGTGGCCTATGTTTTGCCGGAAAGTTGATTCATTTCCATTCCAGCAAATTTCAGGTTCTCGATTTGTCCACTTTTTAGCGAAAGTCATGCCGAAATTTTCTGTGAATTTCGGCATGACTTGTGCTACAAACTAGGACATATCGAGTGCCTAGGATTTGCCGCACCGGGAAGGAGTCAACGTTCCTGCAAAGCATATGCCTTTTTTATGTAATTATTCATTTTATTAGGTCTAGAATTAATTGACTAGATTTAATCATAGGAAACATGGCTAGCAACGATGAAGGACAGGGTTCGGTGATTATATAACGCTCTACTCCGGCGGCATTTAATTTTTGAGCCTTGCCAACGATCAATGGATGTTGTTGCTGGGCCCACCGGTTGCATCGGGGAGTGAGACCGACATGCAGACTGGTGCTGAGACTGAGACCGACGCTGAGACTGAGATCGGCGCTAAGACTGAGACCGACATCGAGACCGGCACCGAGACTAGCGGAGCCGGTATAGAACCGAAAGCAAAGAGGCAACGACTTCCTAACAAGCTCAGGACTACTAGACTGGTTGTCACGGAGGTGGACGATGGCAATTTTGAGCCAAACGCGCCCGAGGAAGCGTGCGCGTGCTACGCCAATCAAATAGGTTGCATCATACGGACAACCGCCACCATCAACGATGAGAAACTAAAGAATATAGATAATATGAGGCCCTCCCTCCTAAAGAAGCTGCACCAGATATTCTTGTTCCCGGGCCGAAATGAAAAGGATTATAAAGATCCAGATTAGGACCCGGCAATGAAGAAGATAAACAAACACGCCATGACCAATTTTAACGATGCGTTGGCCACCTGGAAATCAAGGGTGAAATATCGGATCGTCAACAAAAAGGAACCCTACTCTGAGATTGTAAAGGATAATCCGACAATCACGGCAGAGCACTTTCAAATATTCAAGGCAGCTTGCGAGGCCGAAGCTGCCAAAAAAAAGTCGAAGTACATGAAGGGGCTTCAACTGAGGAACATTTGGTGCCACCACCACGGAAGCCGTGGTTACGGCGGGAAGAGGTCCATATGGGCCAAGGAGGACGCGGAAGCCGCGAGTCTGGGCATCCCAGACCCCCTGGTGGAGTTCACCGTCCCGCAGGAGTGTGACATCCTCAGGGCCCGGCACCATTGGGACCCAGTGAAGAAGGTTTTCGAGACGAATGCGGTCACGACGGAGTTTATGAGACTGCTGGTAATTTTAGTTTCTGATCAATTCGACTGCACGTTAGTCATATTTGTAAACGATGCTTGTGCCTTTTGCAGAGAGAGCATCACAGGATTGCGGCCGAAAGTGACTCGCCGTCTGAGGCATTGGCGAGGCCGAAGTGGAACACTTCATTCAACCGGGGTGGAGAGGTCAAGGACAAGAAGAGGAGGGACGGCAGACCCGCTTTCGGCCATAGGACCGACTTCTGCTGCATCCAGCAACTGAGTGACTCTCTTAATGATGGATTCTATGTCCTACACCACATGCTGGAGTACAGACGGGATCACTAGAACCTTCGCATGTCTGCTAGATCTGGCGATGCCCATATTCTGCAATGGGCAAAGAACTTAGGAGATATCGAGGATGATCGACTTCGAGCTAAGTTCTATCACATCCAGCGCGAACTTGCCCAAATCATCATGAAGGAGGTCGTCGGAAAAACAGGGTTGTTCTACGAAGAAGGACAAATGTCGTGGGAAGACGTCCGAGCACGGGTAGCCGCTCAGCGTCTCGACCTGAAGCCTTTCACTAGGCTCAGGGACTATCTCCCTGACTTGGATGGATGGCACTACATGTTGGAGTGATTGTCGATATATGACAATGTGTCCGTTTAGTCCATACTTTCTGTATGACGAAACGTTGTGTTATGCACGACGAAACATTATTTGTGATGTAATTAAACCATCCTCCTCGACTAGCGACGATCACTCTAGTTAGGGAATTTTGGGTATGATCAACTTTGTTATTTATGCTTATGATATGTTGCTTCTATTTTTGCCAAGTCTGTCTCTTTCTGTTGCTCAACTATATATATTGCATATCATCGACTCATGTGACGATGCAGGTGCATAGATCATCGATGGCGAAGAAGTGCTATGCCAGGAGTATATATAGGACGAGTGGCTGGAGTGTCAGGCCCAGGTGTATCGGTTTCTGGTTTCCGAGCGACGGGCAGTAGTTAGTTTAGGTTCACGCTAATGCGAGAGAGGGATACTTAACTCATGTATCGTGATAGTTCCGCTCTCACTCAAAGTGATAGCTCTTCTCGCGATATCATAGTTTAGATGGATGACAATGTAGTTGCAAGTAATCGATACTTGTATCGCTATTTTCGAGATGATGACGAGAGACCACTTTGTGTTGGATGATGATTATGATGATGACATGATTTGATGAGACTATTTGTATGTATATGCTATGATTACATTTGTATGTGTATGATATGCTAAAGATTATTGTATAAAGCCTATTCAAATACAAAAAAATATGCAGAAAAACAGAAACTAATAAAACTAGCAGTAGCGAGGGGAACAAAGTTAGTAGTAGCGCTCACTTACCAAAGAGCGCTTCGCTAAAAAGCTGCCATCGCTAGCCATGCATAGCAGATGGCGTAGACGATAGGCGCCATCGCTACACGTTAGTTGTAGCGCCTTATCGATGTGTCGTCGTCTCGCTGCCATCGATAGGGCAAAATACCAGCCATCGCTAGGGTTTTCCCTATTAGTGTAGTGGGAAGCATTTGCCCAAACCCGAGGTCGTGAACAGCGCGTCAATCTTCATCATCATCATCTTCTTCATCATTAGCTTCATCGTCTATGGCGCCCAAGAAAAAGTCCAGCACAACAGCTCACCCTCCCACCTCGAAGGCCCCCACGCATGCAGCCATCGACATCAGGTGCTGTGGGCCCGCCTGTGCGAAGTCGCGACCCCTGGGGCTTGTCCCCATTACAGGCGCAGCTAGAAGGCACGCGCCTTCCCCAGGGCAGGGTAACCAAGACGAAGCGCCAAACCGAGTCGTCAACCCCCAGGTGCACCCTTCTCGCCACCGTACCATCGTGGCGACTGGCTCGCGACGTCGAGAACACGGCGCCTCCACTACCGGTACTGTCAGGAGTCGAGCGCCGTCGCGGTCTGCATTGTCATCTTTGCCAAACACTGCTTCATAAGCCATGGCGCGAGCCCAACTCCTGCTGAGATTCCCGCCAGCGGCCGATCAAATGGATGAGTGGAGAGCCACCATTCAGAGTTTGATTGGTTTTGCTGAAGCGGAAGGATCATAGCAAGCAGGCCCGCCACGGCGCCCGCAAGAAACAACCACGGCCCGAGGCGCTCACCGTGTCGAGAGGGCCACTCCAACGGTGCAATCCCCTCCACGACAGCCAGCATAGTGGCTCCAGCCATAACCGCGTGACCAAGAGCCCGACGAGGCGTCACAGGCCTCATCTAATCCTCGGGTCAGTCGAGATCAGCGGTAGGTCCTGGAAGATCAGCGGAGGGAAGACACGCGCGTCACTATAGAATGGCGCCGCGAAACCCGCCGCTAATCAGACTGGTGCAATGGCCCAGACGTCGAGAACCCACGAGCAATGAAGGCGGATACTTGCCTTTCGAGGTTGCGTGCCCTGCCTTCACTCGCGAGCTGCGGAAATCCGTTGGCCATCTGCCCGTGTTATCAAACCAGAAATACGAGATAAGTATGATGGGAGGCTGAATCCAACAGAGTTCTTGAGCATCCACATAATCGCTGTTCAAGCCGCCGAAGGAAGAGATGAGAAGGTGTTCGCAAACTACTTCACTTTTGGCACTCAAGCCAAATGTTAGGTCATGGTTGATGCACCTACTGGAGAATTCCATTTCGTCTTGGGCTGACCTGTGCAATGAGTTTGTTGGTGCCTTCACGGGCGGCCATCAAGAACCAGGACAGCCTAGAAATTTGCAGTTCCTTCCCCAAAAGAAGTGGTGAGATTGCGGAAGTACATGCAGAGGTTTAGCCGGGTGACAGGAACATTCCAGATATCCACCCGGCAAGTGTGATTACTACGCTCCATTCCAACGTGCGCAACAGGAGGATACGTTCCAAGATGAACGTCCGGTTGCCCAAGAATGTGAATCTGCTATACACCTTGGCGGGTAAATGTGCCAATACATAGGATGGGAGGCGGCTCCCCGGAGAAGTGGACGGCTTCGAAGTCGACTCAAAAGATGACGATGATGCCACTAAACCGAAGAGAAAGAATAAAAAGCGCAACAAGAAGTGCAAGCACAAGACAGTACTAGTGATGTTTGCTTAAACTACGTCGGTATTTCCCCAAAGAGGAAGGGGTGATGCAGCACAAGAACGGTAGGCGTTTCCCTCTGTGATGAGATCAAGGTTATCGAAAATAGTAGGAGAACCACGCAACACCATGTAAACAGCTCCTGCACACAAAGAACAAATACTTGCAACCGACGTAAGAGAGGGGTTGTCAATCCCTCACGGGTAAAAACATAGATAAAATTGTAGTAGATTGGATAAATAGATCTCGCGGGAACACGAGATAAAATAAATAACAATAAATTGCAGCAAGGTATTTTTGTATTTTTGGATTAATAGGTCTGAAAATAAAAGTAAATAAAAATAGATCGCGAAGGCAAATATAATAAAGAAGAGACGTGGGGACCGTAGATTTCACTAGTGGCTTCTCTTGAGAAAAATAGCATACGGTGGGTAAAAAAATTACTGTTGGGCAATTGATAGAACTTCCGATAATCATGACGATATCCAGGCAAGATCATTATATAGGCATCACGTCCAAGATTGGTAGACCGACTCCGGCCTACATCTACTACTGTTACTCCACACATCGATAGCTATCCAACATGCATCTAGTGTATTAAGTTCATGGAGAAATGGAGTAATGCAATAAGAACGATGACATGATATAGACAAGATCTATTTATGTAGAAATAGAACCCATCTTGTTATCATTAATAGCAACGATACATACGTGTTGATTCTCCTTCCGTCACTTGGATCAAACACCGTAAGATCGAACCCATCACAAAGCACCTCTTCCCATTGCAAGATAAATAGATCAAGTTGGCCAAACAAAACACAAATATCAGAGAAGAAATACGAGGGTAGAAGCAATCATGCATATAAGAGATCAAAGAAGACTCAAATAACTTTCATGGATAAAAACATAGATCTCATCATAAACTCAAAGTTCATCGGATCCCAACAAACACATAGCAAAAAGAGTTACATCATATGGACCTCCAAGAGACCATTGTATTGAGAGAGGAAGCCATCTAGCTACTAACTACGGACCCGTACGTCTACAATGAACTACTCATGCATCATCGGAGAGGCACCAATGGGCATGATGAACCCCTCGGTGATGGTGACTAGATTGGATCTGGTGGTTCTGGAACTTGTAGCGGATGGAATTGATTTTTGTCTTCTCCCCTAGGGTGTCTGGAATATTGGGGTATTTATAGAGCAAAGAATCGGCGCGGGAGGCCACCGAGGTGGGCACAACCCACCTGGGTGCGCCTGGGCCCCCAGGCGTGCCCTGGTGGGTTGTGGTCCCTTCAGAGCACCCCTCTGGTACTTCTTTGGCCCAACAGGTGTCTTCTGGTCCAGAAAAAACAACAAAAAGTTTTGATGCATTTGGACTCCGTTTAGTATTGATTTCCTGCAATGTAAAAAACAAGCAGAAAGAGCAACTGGCACTGGGCAATGTGTCAATAGGTTAGTCCCGAAAAATGATATAAATTGATTGTAAAACATCCAAAAATGATAACATAACAGCATGGAACAATAAAAGCCTCCGGCAAGGAAGTTCTGGCACTCCTAGTACGGGCAAGAAGACCAATATCGAAGCCTCCGGCAAGGAAGTTGTCGCGTGCACTGATTGCCGGGAGGCTGGGGCAGCCGAAAAGGCTGGGAAGGCTGAAGGACCGTACTGCAAGATCCACTGGTCCACGGGCCATGATCTCCAAGAGTGTCACCAAGTTGAGCAACTTGTCAAGAAGCAAAAAAGCTGAGTACGAGAAGTGTGACAAGGAAAGAGACCAAGAAGGTGCTCACGGGAAGGGCCGAGGTTGTGGAGGAGGCCGTCGCAACAAGATTCTGCAGCACCAAGAAAAACCTGCTAAAGGTTGTGAGAAGAAGGAAGGTGATGACGAAAGTGATGAAGGGGATGAAGAGGAAACCAGTGAGCAAGAGTTCCAGAAAGCCATTGAGGCCCTATGCATTGACAGAGGCGCATCTTTGCACTCCTCTCACCACCCGCTCAAATAGTAGGTGCATGGGATCAATGCCATAGGCAGCGGCAGATTCCCGAAAACCACTCAAATGGTCCGCACACCCATCATCTTTGACGAAAAGGGTCACCCTGACCGCACCATCGTGGTAGGGTGCTTGTCGTTATTGGTTTCACCAACAATCCGCAACCTCAAGGTGACAAAGATGTTGGTTGACGGTGGGGCATGGTTGAATCTGATTTCCCCCAAGGTAATCAGCAAGATGCAAATATCAGACGAAGAGCTCAAGGTTACTGGCACGTTTCAAGGAATCAACCCCGGCAGGAGCCATCCTAAGGGAAAGATTACACTGCCGGTGATGTTTGGAGGAGAATTGAACTACCAGATCAAGAAGATTGTGTTCGACATCGTCGAGCTTCCTTTCCATACAATGCGATTCTTGGCCGTCCGGCTCTGGCCAAATTCATGGCAGCATCCCACTATGCCTATAGCACTCTGAAGATGCCAGGCCCAATGTGCGATATGTCCATCCCGTCGGACAAGAGGGATGCCGTCATATGCGTGGATAAGATGTACCGATATGCGGTCGCTGCCGAGGCCATAGAAGATGCAGTTCCCGCCAAGGAAAACAACAAAGGAAAGAAAGCTAGCTGTGATGCCAGCAAAGAATCCGGGAAGCACGCCTCTCCAGAGTGTGCTGCACCCGTCGAAGATTTGCTAGAGAGTTCCACTAGCAAGAGATCCAAAGTTGCCTCGCCTGCTGTAAAGAAGGTCCCAGCAGGGCTGGTTGGCGTTGATGGTACGTTCACCATCAACTCCACACTTGATGACAAATAGGAAAGCACGCTCGTTGCCTTCCTGTGGGTGAATGTCGATGTGTTTGCTCGGCAACCATCTGACATCCCCAGCATTTCCAAAGAGTTAATCGAGCACCACCATGATGTCTGCCCTCATGCTCGTCCCATCAAGCAGAAGGTCAGGAAACAAGCTTTGGAGCAGCAACACTTCATTGTCGAAGAGATCAAGAAACTTGAAGCAGCTGGTTTGGTCAGAGTAGTGTTGCATCCAACGTGGTTGGCGAACCCGGTGGTGGTGCGCAAGGCGAATGGGAAATGGAGGCTTTGCATAGACTTCACAGATTTGAATAAAGCATGCCCAAAGGACACATTCCCCTTGCCGCGCATCGATCAGATTGTGGATTCCACTTCTGGGTGTGATCTGGTTTCCTTCTTAGACGCATACTCCGGATACCATCAGATATTCATGTCTAAGGAAGATGAGGAGAAGACCGCGTTCATAACCCCATGTGGCACGTACTGCATTATGCGGATGCCCTTCGGGTTAAAGAGTGTTGGGTCAACTTTTGCAAGGGTAGTGCAAATTGGGTTTGAGCCTCAGCTGCACAGGAATATTGATTCTTACATGGATGATATAGTGGTTAAAACAAAGGACAAATCAACACTTACTCAGGACTTGTAGGAAACCTTCGCAAACCTACGCAAGATCACCTTGAAGTTGAACCCTAAGAAGTGTGTGTTTGTCATTCCCTCCGACAAGCTACTTGGCTTCTTTGTATCTCACCGGGGGATAGAGGCCAACCCTGACAAGATTAGAGCAATCATGCAGATTCAAGCACCCAAGACAGTCAAGGACGTAAGGCGTTTAACTGGATGTGTTGCCGCGACGAGTAGGTTCATTTTCAAGTCCGCCGAGCATGCCCTGCCGTTCTTTTAAATTCTGGAGAAGGCAGGACCCATGAAGTGGACCCCGGAGGCAGAAGCAGTGCCGCGGGACTTAAAAACCAATCTTTCCTCTGCTCCCACCTTGGTCGCTCCTAACCCAAAAGAGCAGTTGCTGCTATATTTGGCGGCAACCAATCAAGTGGTTAGCGTAGTGATGGTGGCACAGCGGGAAGTACATGAAGGAGCAGCCGCAGCTACTGTTCTCCCCGGGGAAGGAAGTGAACTAGTCATGGCAAGGTTGGGTATGGATCTGGAGAAAGAAGAACGGGGTGGCGAAGGCAATCCCAAGGCTGCGAAAAAGAATAGGGTGGTGCAGCGACCAGTTTACTTTATTAGCTCCATGTTGCATGGGGCTAGGTCAAGGTACTTTGGAGTGCAGAAATTGATCTTCGGCCTCATCATGGCCTCAAGGAAGCTGCGCCACTACTTCCAAGCCCACAAGATCACAGTTGTCACTCCTTTCCCTTTACAACACATATTGAGGAACCCTGAGGCCACCGGCCGAATAGTTGAATGGGCATTAGAGTTGTCAAGTTTCGGTTTGAAGTATGAAAGTACCTCAACCATTCAAAGCAGGGCACTGGCGGAGTTCACTGCAGGATGGACACCTACTCCAGACGAAGAGATGCTAGTAATAGTTGTCTCTGACAAGGAGGCGCCTCAAGAGTGGATCATGTACTTTGATGGTTCCTTCTCATTGCAAGGTGCGGCGGATGGCGTGCTCTTTGTAGCACCCACCGGAGAGCACCTCAAGTATGTGGCATTTTCCCCAGGAGATAGCTACCAACAACACTGCAAAATATGAAGGTTGGAGGAACACTTTGATAGGTTGCAAACAGAGCACGTGCCACATGGGAAAAAAGCACTCATCTTCAGCACGGGCTCGGGGGCTGTCATCTGGACGACCCCTAACCTGGCCAGTGTGACAAGGGAGGCGTTCGGGCACCACGTGGAGGCGTGTTACGACACTGTCGGCGTTCTTGGAACCGGGGTACCTAGACTTGCCTACCTGCAGCCCACGGCGTGGCTCCATCGACGGCTTGGTACGGTCCATCTTCAGCACCTTCAAGACAAGACCCTCACGATGGGCCAAGCCTCGCAAGGCGGACGACACCAAGACCTCCGGAGGGAGCGGCTTCCCCAGGCTGGCTACCGAGGAGCGAAGGTTGCTATGCAGGCACCCACCTCATGAGGTTGAGGTGGCGCAAGCCATGACAACCAAGGCCAGGCGGGCGCCAGTAGGCGCAGAGCAGTTGGTTTCCTATTTGGTGCTAGGAGGCAAGCGCAGGCGCGGGGTCCCGAGGAATCACCCAATGGTTTCCATTCCCTTGCAACAAGACCAAGACCGCCAGGACGGCAAGACAGATGTCATCACTGAGCCCACCACGGCATCACAAAAAGAAGCTTTGCAGGCGAAGACGAACTTTCGTCACAATAGGATGTACTTCTTGTCTCCCTTCAAAATTGGCCACTATGGGATCCCTTATCACCTTCGTCTGGAGGAAGAGAACCAAGGCCACTATAAATATAGGCTAGCCACTACTGTAGGAGGGATCCTCAGCTCACACCAACACAAGAACAAACCTCGTGAGGTTGTTCTTCCTCTGTACTAGTTCATCCTCAGCCCCTCGCGAGGCTAATCCACTTCAAAGCAGGATTAGAGTCTTACACCACAAGGTGGCCCGAACCTGGGTAAACTGCCACGTCCGTCTTCTCCCTTGTTCATCGAGCTAGGCCGTCGTGGCGATGAACTGGTTGGCTGGTGAGGTTGAGTTCTTCGCACAAGCCCCAGAGTTCAAACCTTCCTTTGGGTCTGCGGATCCCTGAATCTGACATTTGGTGCACCAGGTAGGGGCGTGTCGATGCCTCTCTTCCATTGTTTGTTCATAGCCGTTCGGCCGTTCCCATGGCCGATGCTCCCGTGTTCGCGCCGGGCGCCGGTCCGCTCCCGTCGCCCAGACGACGCCTGTGGGAAACCGCGCTACCGCCGCTCGCTTCTCCCATGGACAACACCGCCATCGAGCTCGCTACCTCGAATAAAGAGGGACTCACATCGCCACCATCTCAGGCGTCGGACGGCCACACCGCGACTCCATCGCCCACTCCGGTCACTGTGTCATCTCCCCACGCTTGGTGTGGACTGGCCAACGTGCAGGCTACACTACTCATGGTGCGCGAGCTCCTACGCTATCGTCCGACCAATGATCTCTACAGGATTGGCTTGGCTGTATCGTCGAGCTCGTCAGCGCCACTTGAGAGGCCCCAGTGTCGTCTCTTTCGCTGCCTCCCCCACCATCTCAGGCGGGTGACGTGGCCCACGTCGCACCTCCTCCTACTCCATGGTGCGACGTCATTCCCGAGCCCAGGCGTGAGGCACCCCAGCGCGACCCACCGGGCAGGGCACCGGCGCGCGATGAAGAAAGCTGCCAGGTTGTGCAACAGCTCCAAGGGGAGGCGCGTGCGCTTCCAGCTCCACCACTTCAAGACCGTGTTCCACCGGAGGCGGTGGTGCGCGGGCGCCAAGATAAGGCTCCCCCGCTGCGGTTGGCCCGTATGAGTGCTGCAGGCTGTCGTGCTTTCACCCCGGAGCTGCCCCGCATCGTCTGGCCCGGCAAGTTCAAGCCGGATCTGCCTCCACGCGATGACGGTACTCCTGACCCCCCTGAGTTCCTCCAGCTCTACGAGCTGAGTATCGAGGCGGCCAACGGCAATGACAAAGTCATAGCAAACTGGTTCCCCGTGACCGCACTCCCACAACAGGCGACCTACCGCGCATCAAACAGCAGCCAGGCGAAACCTTACACAAGTACATACAGCGCTTCACTGACGTTCGCCTCAAGATCCCAAAGGTGTCGGATGGGGCTATCATCTTGGCATTTTTTGATTGCATCCAGGGTGTCAAGATGAAGGAGGAGCTTGCCATCCATGAGGACCTGTGTTCGGCTCTGGAGATGTTCAACATGACAGCTAGGTGCGCGAGGGTGGAGGAAGGCCACCTCTCCCTCCTGGAGCCTCCGGAGGTTGATCTTGAAGACAAGAAGGCCAAGGCTAAGGACGTGAACGCAAGGGCCCTGCCGTGCTCCTGGCCAAACCTGAGATGAAGCGCGGTTATGACCACCCCGAGTCCTCCAACGGTAGCCGCCCGTTCTGCGTCTTCAACAATGTCCACAGCCACAACACCATCGACTGCCAAGAGCTTAGGGCAATCTGTGACGGGCGCCTTGGTCGCTGCCCTGAGCGCAACAACCGTGGCTACGGCCGCGGAGGGGGCCGCGGTGGAGGCCGCTGTGACAACCGCGGCCCCCGCCAGGTGTCACACCCTGCATTTTGTAACATTTCATTTGCATTAATAAAGAATGAAAATTTGGACCAACAAAAACTTTTGCATTATTTGGCTTTTATTTGGAGTTGGTTTTCTCTCTGTGACTTTTAAGTGCTCCTTAAAGTCGACACAACTCCACCTTATATACTTCATCTCCTTTCCCCAAACTTCTTCCCAATGATCATGCCATGTGTGTAGTGCAATATAGTATCATCTTACAGAAATAATTTGGCCAAAAAGTATTTTCTGAAATTAGTTTTCCAAAAACCCCCGAATTGAGGTTTGCACTACAAGTACCTGATTTGGGGTATGAAAAATATTTCAAAGCGTATATTTGAAACCTATTAGATATAGGATTCCCATAAACCACAAAAACATAATTTTAAAAGTTATTTTCCTATTTTATTTAAAAGCTTTTTCTTATGGCCAGAAATGGTCTTCAATAGGGAAAAAATTATATTATTGTTTTCGAAATATTTGACAGAAATCAGGGAAACTCAGTGGGCATATATTTCCCATATATAAGAGTTTTAACACATGGTCATGTTCAAAATGTTGGGCAAAACCTCCCAAAACCATTTCAGCCCATTTCAAGGATTTGAAATATTTATACAGGAAATATTTTCATAAAAATCCAAGGAAAATCCAGCAAGTCACAAATGCATATTGTGATCACCTTGCAAAGCCTCATGTCATTTAAAGTCATTTTGGTTCACCAAAATGCCACAAAACCCTCTCTGACCAGAATCATATTTGAACAACTTTGTACTACCAACTTTCTCTCCTTGACCCCAACTTTTGGTGAGCATGTTCTCATGACCAAATAAGGCCACCACACCAAGTGGTGCATCAAGGAGAAGTGATTTGCTCAACTGAATCTACACAAGTCCATTTCTGCTAATTTCTAGGGTTTACAAAAGTTGCATTGGCAACTTTGCCCAAATGAGCTCAAAATGGGAGGAAGGCCCTAATTACAAGTGCCATTTCACCCTGTGGAGTCTCATGACAAATGGAAATCATCTACTTGCCCAAACCTACATCAAACAACTTTTGGCAGAATTTCAAAATGCAAATTCCAGCCTCTTCCCCTAATCTCCTTGTGCTCCACTTTTTACCACAACCCCTCCTAGTTCCCCTCTAGCACCTAGATGCTTTTATGCCCGAGGAAGCAATGATGAAGGAGGGGAGAACCCCATTTTTCTTCTCTGGACAGCAGATTCCTCCCTCTCTCTCAACCTCCTTCTCTCCCCTCAGCTTTCTAGAGCATCCAAGGCTCTCCCCAGCTTTTGCCCACACCCCCTGCAGCCTCCAGACAATAGTGGACACGCGCGGACGCGGGAAAACCACGGATGCTGGCCAAAGTCGCGCTCTGGAGTGCCTGGCAGGGCACCCGACCGTTGACGCCGCGTCTCCCGGCCACCTCGATCCTCCCGTCGGCGCCACGATGCCCTCGACGTCTGGCTTCCACGCCAAGAGCCGCACACTTGCTCCCCGCCTCCCCCTTTCCTCATGGCTCACGCCAGAGCACCGCCTGCTGGCCAATGGCTGCGCCAGCCCCGTGGTCAGCCGCACTCTCAGCTCGCCCCTCCTCCTCTCTCCTCCCGGCACCCTAAACCACTCCCACAAACACCCCGAGTCCTCCATTTCTCTAACGCCACCCGAGCCGATCCTCAGGCACCCGGAGATCAAGGCCACGGTGGACCTCGGTCGGCCTATAAGAGGCGCACCCCGAGCCCCTCTCTCACCTCCCGCCGCCCCCCACACTCCTAATTCACCTCCCGCACCACCTGGGCTTGTTCCAGAGCCGCCTGAGCTCGAGATCGAGCTCGAGCTCCGCCGCCTCGGATCATCGACGCCCACGCTGTACAGGCCTCCTCCGCCTTTGTTCTCTCTCGATCCGAACCGCAAGGCGCCACCGACCGCTTTCTCTCTTTCCCACTCTGTTTGCAGCCGGGAACGGCAGGAACCGTCGACGCCCGAAGCACCTCCGCCGCGTGACCTCGTCTCCAGCGAACCAGGCTGCTCCGGTGACCATCTCCACCACCACCCGAACGGCGACATCTCCCGGAGTCCAACGGTACCACCCACGCATCCCCCCGTGCCCTATATCGCCGCCGGCGAGCTCGCCATTGCCTCTGGTCGGAGGTAGACGACGACGGCCGTGGGCCCTGTCCGCCAGCCTCACGCCCTGATGGCTGGGACCCACCCGTCAGGTTTAAAAGCGCATGCGCGTGCACCGGTTCACCCGTCGGCTGAAGGCATACTCCGCCTTTACGCCTTTGACGTGGCGGCCTCGCGCGGGCCGATTTCCCCCCTGGGCCTGCTGCACTGTGGCCTTTCTAGCCCAGTGGCACAGTGCCATTTTTCCTTTTTCCTTTTTGTTAAACTTACAAGAATTCCTCTGGACTAAATATTAATCCAAATGAAATAATTCCAGTTCCTAAATTTTTGTAAAAATCCCACCTATTTAATGGTGCAACTTTCATTCAAATCCAACAACCTTTTCTTCACTGCGAATATTTAAATGTGATTTTAAGCATTTAAATATACCTTTGTAAATCCATGTCTCCTGTTATGCCACTCCAAATCCAAAACTAAGAATTATCCCCTTCCTAGTTTTCCTCCTAGTATTTTACAAAAATAAGTTGACATTTTTCTGAACACTTTGACTTTTATGTTTTTATTATTGTCTTATTTTTCCGTTTTTTTCTTGCGACGTTTAGATCCCGTATTTGACGAAGTAGCTGAAGAAGAAGGAGGAGAAGGATTTGAAGACCTCGAAGAACAAGCCAATCAAGGCAAGCAGCCCTTTGACCATGACACCCCTTTTGTTCATCGGTACCCTTTTTCCGAAGTGCATGATGATGAAATATGACGGTGGTAAACTTGTGGTGAACCACCCATGCTGCATACCCCTACTCACGTCCTTACCTTGTTCATGATTGCTTTGTCAAGAAGTTAGTTGATGCATAATGATGCATGTGTACCATGAACTCTCCGTGGTTACAATCTTTCGAAAACCCCATCGGGTGCCCCTAATGCCCTTGGGAGATGTTGAACTAAGGTCACCACTTGAGGAAGAAGTGGTGTACTCAAGAGAACTTTGGAGTGTGTGTGTAAAACGATGGATTAGATTTATGTGTGATTACCGTCCCAACCAAACATGTGCAACCACTCTACCCCTTTATGGACGGGCATTATTGATTACTTAGGCTGATACTAGCATGGTGCCCACATTACTAGTGACGGGGGTGACTTGAGGTCACTCTCGGGACGGGGTCTAACTTGGATAGGCGGCCATGACTGTTTTCACAGGGCACCGGACACACCGTTGGTCCCTTCGTGTATGCGTAATAATGTGGAAAGGGCAGAGTCCCACGATCTTTTTCTTATACACGAGGGCCGTATATCAATGAGTGGACCCTATGTTAGTGTCGTCTAGGGAAAGGTAATGATCGGGTGCTTCCCCTGAGTACTTGAGGTACTGCGGGATCGTGGATGACACGAAAGCTTCCTGGATCTTGTGGGTAAAGTGCGCAACCTCTGCAGAGTGTCAAACTATTCGAATAGCCGTGTCCACGGTCTTGGACAGTTGGGAGGTGCTACTTGAACTATGTCCAGAAGTTTTTACAAACAACAAAGCATGTGTGTGTGGAAAGGGACTAATTGTCTCAAGGTGGAGACTTGACATGTTGAACGACATGACATCGATTCAACTCTATTTATGTTGATATCTGTAACCTGTTCTAGAGGTTACCCATGTTTTATTTATGCATAATCTCACAAGTTGATAGGACATCTTAACTAGCCTGAAGCTAGGTTGCTTACCCGTTGTGCAATTGCATTGTTACCTTGAACCAAATCATGGGATGCTTGCGAGTACATTCAAAGTACTCATTGGCTTGCCACTGGTTCTTTATTTCTTACTTTTCATCTAGTAACGTGCATGAATGGATATGGTGGGTAAGATTTGAAAACGTTTGACATCAACCGGGCTCTACTTTGCTTTTACTTTACTTCACTTGCCTTCTATCTATCCACCTTACCCTCTGGAGTCTGTTTTACGGTGAACACCCATTTGCATCCAACTGCTCTTTTTCCTGCTGGGAGTGGAAGAAGAC